>CAUYRH010110582.1:0-12330 GCA_963574655.1 Perodicticus potto | reverse complement strand
TATGAGTGATACCAGAAAAAAAAGCAAACAAGTTATTTTTTATTTTTTATTTTTTTTGAGACAGAGCCTCAAGCTGTCACCCTGGGTAGAGTGCAGTGGCATCACAGCTCACAGCAACCTGCAATTCCTGGGCTCAAGCGAGTCTCTTGCCTCCGCCTCCCAAGTAGCTGGGACCATAGGCACCCGCCACAACGCCTGGCCATTTTTTGGTTGCAGCCGTCATTGTTGTTTGGCGGGCCCGGGCTGGATTCGAACCCGCCAGCTCATATGTACGTGGCTGGTGCCTTAGCCCATTGAGCCACAGGCACCGAGCCTAACAAGTTATTAACTTGGTTTCTCTCTAAGAAATTCCAATCTGTTTGAGAGGAATCAGAATTAAATAACATTGTGAGGTGTTGTAAGTCAGCACAAGGTAAATGCTAAATCAATAGAACATTTAACAAGTGCTGAGAATCTGGAGGAGGGAAAGTCCTCTTGGATACCCGATCCCATATACTGAGGGTGGCGGGTTTGAACCCGGCCCCAGCCAAACTGCAATAAAAAAAATAGCTGGGCATTGTGGCCGGTGCCTGTAGTCCCAGCTACTCGGGAGGCTGAGGCAAGAGAATCGCCTAAGCCCAAGAGCTGGTGGTTGCTGTAAGCTGTGATGCTATGGCACTCTACTGAGGGTGACAAAATGAGACTGTCTCTAAAAAAAAAAAAAAAACAAAAAAAACCCTAAAAAGCAGAATAATTATCATCTGTTACATTGTAGAACAAAATAGACACTTTTTTATCAGAAAAATGTGTGATAAGGAGTTATTCCCATTACCATTGCTGCAGAATGATATCAAACTTAGACACTTAAAATAATGACCATTTTATTATCTCTTACGGTCTCTGTGGCACAAGAATTTGGGAAGGGCTCAGCTGGTTGGCTCTGGCTCTTACAGAGAGACAGACAGTGGCTGGAAGTGGAAAAGTTTGGGGTTGGAGAAGCTGGGGCTGGCTGGGCACCTCCTCCTCTTTTCTTGTGGTTTCAGGCTTTTCCATGTGATCTTCCTATAGGGTAGTTTGGGTTCCCTGGGCAGCAACTCTGAGATGGAAATACCCTTCTGGGCATTTGTTATTGAGTCATATTGGGAGCAACACCAATGGAAGGGAGGAGAAAGAAGTAGGATTAAACAGAGGGCGAAATTAAATGGTGATCCAGTCTTAACAAAGGCATCAGCCGACCCTAGGGAGTGCTGAGGAGCTGAAATGACTTCAGAATTTGTCTAAGTCCGGGCTAAATGGTAGGCTGGGTCTTTATACTTCTTTTTTGATCAATCAGTGGATATGGGCTTCCCCCACAAGGAGGTGTAACCTTGAACAAGGCAATTTTGTTCAGCAGAGGCAATTCCCTACAGAAGCTTACAGCTTGGGGTCATCTTTTAGTGGTAATACTCTCCTGGCAGCTGAGGAGGACATTTTTCATTCCTGAAGGAAAATCTGAGTGGAGCATCCAGGTGCCCACCACAGCTGTGATAGGAACTGTGGCTTTCAGCCATCTTATAAGGAGCTGGCAGAGAAGTTGGGGGAATAAATATTCCAACCTCACTTTCCTCCTGACTTCTGATTTCCTTTCAGAACTAAATCTAGGAAGCTATAATACTTCACATAGGCCACATGAATTTTGGGTTACAGAGCAGGATGGAGAAGGGGGATCTAGAGGGGAAACAAGATATTCAACAGCAGAAGATGAGCTTAGTTTTCTTTCTTTTCTTTTCTTTTTTTTTTTTGAGACAGAGCCTCATGCTGTTGCCCTGGGCAGAGTGCCGTGGCATTACCACTCACAACTACTTCCAACTCCTGGGCTTAAAGGGATTCTCTTACTTCAGCCTCCCAAGTAGCTGGGACCACAGGCGCCCACCACAACGCCAGCTATTTTTTGGTTGCAGCCGTCATTATTGTTCGGCCGGCCGGGCCGAATTCCAACCCCCCAGCTCAGGTGTATGTGGCTGGTGCCTTAGCCATTTGAGCCACAGGCTCCTAGTCTTTTTCTTTTTTTTTAATGTTTGGGGTTCATGGAAGGTACAAAGAATTAGGTTACACTGATTGCATCTGGTAAAGTCCTTCTTATAAGGAACGCCCCCAAGAGGTGTGTCAGACATTGTTCTCCCCATCCCCCTCCTCTCCTCTCCCCACTTAAGGAGCTTAGTTTTTGAATGTTCAAGGTATGTCCAGTTTAAGGCCGGGCTCAGTGGCTCACGCCTGTAATCCCAGCACTCAGGGAGGCCAAGGCGGGTGGATTGCCTGAGCTCAGGAGTTTGAGACCAGCCTGAGCAAGAGCGAGATTCTGTCTCTAAAAATTGCTGAGTGCCTGCAGTCCTAGCTACTTGGGGAGGCTGAGGCAAGAGAATCGCTGGAGCCCAAGAGTTTGAGGTTGCTATGAGCCATGGCACTCTATCGAGGGCGACAAAGTGAGACTCTGTCTCCAAAAAAAAGGGGGGGAGGGTCGGTGGCGCCTGTGGCTCAGCGAGTAGGGCGCCGGCCCCATACACCGAAGGTGGCAGGTTCAAACCTGGCCTCAGCGGAACTGCAAAAAACAAAAAACTAGCCGGAGTTGGAGGTTGCTGTGAGCTACGTGATGCCACAGCACTCTGAGGGTGATAAAGTGAGACTATGTCTCTACAAAAAAAAAAAAATAAATAAATAAATAGAGACATGTCCGGTTTAAAAATATCCTGATACATGCTTCTTATTGATGGTCCACTCCTGATTACTTAACTTTATTCCTCATTCTACCTTTAAACCCTGCTTGACTACTTTGGCTTACAATATGTTCTGATTAATGAGTTTGGCTTTTCTCCTGACTATATTTCATATTTTCATCCTAATCTGGTAATGTTCTTCACCCAACCTCTTTCCAGGCCCTTTTCTTTCTGTGCACCAGTGCTATGGGGTCTCTCTCCTTTAGCATCTTACTTATCTTGCCTTCTTGGTTGGAACTGGAAAGAGGTCAGCATCAAGGTACTGTGTGGAGGTAAAGCGGAAGAGAAATGAAGTGAGGTTGGAGGTAATGTGTATGGGGAGGCCCACTTTGCTGAGTCCCTGTCTTTGCTACTATAGGGTACTTTCTGCCACCACTAACCAATTGTAAAGTGAATTCATAGCCTTTCCTCACATTATTTCCAGCACACCATTTAACTCCAATAATCATCTCTTTCTTGAAGCACTACCATTTAACCTCAGTGATAATCTTTTCCATCTCTTTTTTGGCTTCCCTACATTTTTTTCCTTCTTCTCTATCTATTCCTCAGTTTCCTTGAGTATACTTTTGCAGACACAATCCCTTCCTCCTCTTTTCCCCCTCAACCATATTTCACTCTCCTTTGCCTGACAGTCTTATTATATACATTCTCTATGGACATCTTATTTTCTTTTCATGGCTTCAACTATCACATGTATGCAGGTGACTTCTAAATTAGAAGTCTCTTTTGGATTTCCCAAACTCTCTTTTGCATTTTGGGCCAGGCCCTGCAGTGGCAAGTGTGATCAGAATTCAGGACTCATTCCCAAGCTGGTACTAAAGTGTGCTTCTTTCTTTGTAGCTCTTTTTTTTTTTCATTCCTTGCTTTTTAACTCTTCCCTGAACTATTTCTCAGTCTGTTTCCTATCATCCTAGCTTCCTTTAGCCTTCCTTAAAACAAATAAAGTTTACTAAATCACCAAATGTCATCTTATACCAAAAGCTCTTCCTCTTCCCCTTGGTCTTCATCTTCGAAAAATCTCCTTTTCAGAGAAGTCAAAGGAAACACAGCATTGTGAAGATAATCACACTTTTGTTTTCCTTGTAGGCATTTAAAATGAAAAAATACCAAATATTTACAGTTTAAATCTAAGCCTATTTGAGGGCTGAGCGTCTCTGATGGGGACAAAGTGAGGAGCCAACATCTCTAACCTAAGAAACTGGAAAAATAGCAAACACTAAGTTCTGGGAGGTGTGGAACTAATTCACCCTTTTCCTTCCCTAAATCACCTGTAATTTTTTTTGGTATTTATCCTGATGATGGTATAAGGGAACAAGAATTTAAGCAAAAACTAAAAGAGACTCTCAAGGCAAAAATTAAAAAAAAAACAACTTTTTTTTTTTTTTTTTTTTTGAGACAGAGTTTCATTTGAGTTGCCCTGGGTAGAGTGCCATGGCGTCACAGCTCACAGCAACCCCATACTCTTGGGCTCAAGCGATTCTCTTGTCTCAGCCTTCTGAGTAGCTGGGCCTACAGGCGCCCGCCCCAACGCCCATTTTTTTCTTTTTTTTTTTTTTAGAGACAGAAGAGGTCTGGCTCTGGCTCAGGCTGGTCTCCAACCTGTGAGCTCAGGTGATCCACCCGTCTTGTCCTCTCAGAGTGCTAAGATTGTGAGGCACTGCGCCTTGCCCCCCAAACTTTTTTTTTTTTTTTTTTTTAGCAGTTTTTGGCTGGAGCTGGGTTTGAACCTGCCACCTCCAGCATATGGGGCCTGCGCCCTACTCCTTTGAGCCGCAGGCGCTGCCCCCAACATTTTTATCTAACTCTAGTTTTCTTTTTTTAAGACTTAAAAATAGAGTTAGATACAGGCGAACCTTACTAAATGCAGAATACAAATGTCTTCATATAATAACTGAGAAAATGCCAGGAAGGCTATGTTAATCAGTTTGATGAAAATAGTTCAGATTGTATATGAAACCAACACATTGTACCCCTTGATTGCACTATTATACACAGCTATGATTTAATAATAAAGACAATTAAAAAAATGATAGACGGTTGAAAATGTTGGGGAAACTTTGTATAGAAATCGCTTCTCTGTATAACATGGGAAAGGAATTTCACTGACATTTTGAAGATTGGGAGATTATATAATCAATATATTATTTCATGAAAGCTACCTGATGGCTCTCTATAGGGTGACTTGCAGAGATGAGAAATTTATGGTAAGAAAAATAACTGGGTGGTGGCAATTCCTAAGATTAATTTTGCAGAAGTAGAAATAGAACAAAAAGATAGGCTGTGAAGAGATTTTAAAAAATGACAAATTTCACATGAAGAGCAAATCCAGAATTGTGCGTTTTGAGGCTAAACATGCTGGAAAGCACATGGAAAGTATATTTCCATCATCAATAGGAAGAGTACGGCTACTTCCAAATACTCAGAGAAAATCAAAAGCCAGTGTGTTTTGTGGTCCAATGCCTAGGGATTGGAAGGACTTGGTTCAAATTTCTCCTTTTACTAATGATCTGTGTAACTCAGGAGAAGGAAACTTCTAAGTCCCATGGAGCTTAGTATCTTGAAATCTGAAATGAAAGATTTATGCTAGATAATAAATGATGCCTCTCCATCTTCAAAAATAGAAATTTTGCGCATGTGGAGTAGAGTGTAAAATTGTATGCAATCGTACCCTATTCTAACTAGATATTCAGTCTCAAAATTATGCGCGTTTTGCTTCATTGCTGACTGTCATATTATATCATATTACTACACATGCGGAATGTCCTTTTCCGAAATGCTTGGGATCAGAGTGTTTGGGAGTTTGGATTTTTTTCAGGTTTTCAATTATTTGCATTACACTTACTGGTTAAGCACCTCATTCCAAAAATCCAAACCTCAGCACACTCCAATGAGCTTTCCCTTGAGGTTAATGTTGGTCTTCATAAAGTTTTGGAATTGGAGAATTTGGATTTTGGATTTTTGGGTTAGGGATACTCAACCTGTACTACATTAAAGTGACCCAGATCACAATCAGTCTCATAAATTTCCATGTTAATATGGAAAGTCAAAATAACCTATTTTTAATTGTTGTAAGACATATAACATTTTCACTGAAGTAAGAAAAGCAAAAGAATGAAAAGAAATCCCTGACTTAAAAGTACTGTGATCGTATTTGCACCTCTAAAATAATATAAAGGATAAATTAAATAATCAATATGATTCAATTTTAATAAAGACAGAGGTGGAACACAAAAATACAGTTGATGTCGTCAATCTAGAGTATAGTAAGGACATAGAAAATTTAGAGAAAGTTTAGATTCAGGGAATACATACTGGCTAAAAATCAAAAAGTAGCATCAAGGTGCAAGGGAATATGTGTAAGAAATTAGAGATTAAATTAGAATAAAAAGCAAATGTCAGTTAATCAATTAAGATACTAAACAGTTCTTTGAAAACAAAACTTTAAGTTGAAACCAAAATAGAATTGTTTCATATGCTTTCCATGCTTACTATTTTCTCTCAACATGTTTTCTTCAAAACAGGCAGAAACATTGAACTTAGATTATACAGAAAATTGGGTTGATGTTGATGATTACCTTCTTAGAAAGAGGGTAGAAGTCTCAGATGATTCCAGTGTTATCATTAAGTATAATAAGTTTGCTGGCTTTCAAAGAGAGGCTAGCTTTGAGTTCTTAGCCACCAAGGGAAGAAAGCAAAAATCTTAGGACTAAGACCACATGTTGGTGATAAGTATTTTTCACTAAAAAGCTCAGTAAAACAAAGACTAGCTTCAACTATAGAAAAGGATGCTATTTATTTTCAGAGGATGAATTTTATTGTCTTCACTTTAGCATTCATAGACAATCAAATTTGAAGTAATGAAGGATAAATAGAAAAAAAAAAAAAAAAACAACCCAAAGGTCTTCTTTATACACTTTCTCCCTGCCTCTTATTTCCAGTCTCCAAAAGTAATTATCGATACCAGCTTTTGATGAATCACTCCAGATATATTGTATGCATATGAAAAGATTATATATTCTTATTTGGATAGATCCTTTTTCCCCTGTGCACCAAAGCTGTTAGGATCAGAAGACTTGCCAAGACGTTGCCCAGAAATGTAGCTCAAGGCTTCAGTGAAACAATTATTTGCACATGTTCAGTCGCAGCTGTACGTCATCATTACTGTAGATCTTATCAATGAAAATGAGGCAGCAAGCTTGGGTACAGAACTCTCTTGATAAAGCAAGTTCGGCTCTTGATACAGAACAAGACATAAAGCCCTACTGAGTTCTGGGTCACAAATTTTTAAATTGATCAACATATATTTTCTGCTCCCTGTCCTGGTAGATAGCAGCAAAATTATGATCCCCTTCATCATTTTCTTGATGGGACTTTTTCTTTCAACATTTCCAGTACTTCATTTTATTCTTTTTGATTGCATGCCTTACATGGTTTCTAAAGAGAAGTTCACTGTAATGCTTATCCAGTTCCTGTGTAGGCATGATACCCTCCCCCTCATAATAATGTGTCTAGATTCATTCTCCTACATATTGATATCCAAATTTTTCAGCACCATTTATTGAAAAGACTGTTATTTCTCTATTTTTTTTAACAAAAATTTAATTATTTTATTTACTATTGCTTTGTGGCGTATTTTGAAGTAAGGTGGTATGATGCATTTGCCCTTGTTCATTTTGCTCAGGATTGCTTTGGCTATTTGGGGTGTTTGGGGGTTCCATACAAATTTTAGGATTTTTTTCAATTTCTGTGAAAAATGTCATTAGTATTTTGAAAGGGATTGCATTGAAACTATAGATTGCTTTGGTCTTTTTAACAATATTCATTCTTTCAATCCATGAGCACAGGATACTTTTTATTTGTTTATATCCTCTTCAATTCCTTTCTTCAGCATTTTTTTGTGGTTTTCTTTGTGGAGGTTTTTCACTTTCTTGGTTAAAATTTGTTCCTAGGTACCTTTTTTTTTTTTTTATAATTTATTACTTCTAGTCAATAGCCTCTTACTTTCACTTTCGTCCTCTTACCTTATAAGTCTCAACATACTGTTTTCCTCTTCAATATGCTCTTACTTGCCACCTTACTTATAATATTATCTTAAATCTTTACTTGACCTAGAAGGCCCCTAGTAATCAGGTTTCTGCCCAATTCTTAAACCTCTTTTTAAAATTTTCTTTACTGTTCTCTCTCTGCTCTAGGTATTCTTGACTTCTTGCTTTTCCTCAAATATGCCAAGTTTATTTATACCTCAATAACTTTTTTTTTTTCTTGCAGTTTCTGGCCAGGGCCAGGTTTGAACCTGCCACCTCCGGTATATGGGCCCTACTCCTTTGAGCCACAGGCGCTGCCCCTGACCTCAATAACTTTTACTCCCTATTCATCCTGCCTGTAAGTCTTCATCAGAACACTTGATCTGTCCTTTTCTCATTTTTGTGTGTTCCTGTTCCATAAAACACAATGCAGATCTTGTTTTTCCTCTTAAAATTTTTTAATAGGATGCTCATTACTAATAGGACGAACTGCAAGCTCCTTCGTGAATAGCAGCGAGCACCTTTGAGATGATTTACGTGATAATGCTAAGCTAACCTTTCCCCCTCTAAGCCTGCTCCCATGATTCTCTGTGCATTTGCCCATTTTAGTTCATAGTATTTATCACCTCCTGAGACTATTTTCTTTTCTCTTTTTTCTACTTGAATGTGCACTCCATGAGGTTTGGAGTTTAACTGCTTTCTTTAAAAGTGTCTAATTAAATACTTGAGGCATAATTGTCTTCAATAAATATTTGTCAAATGCAGGAATGGATTATTACACATTGTAAAGATTACTGAGACAAAACAGAGAGAGTTAGAAGAGGGGTTTGTTGAGAGCATTTATGAAAGGAATATCTTGGATGAAATGATGTTTAATGTGCAGTAGTGATTCCAGCAAGCAATAAAGACTCTTCCAGACAGCGATGATAGCAAACACCCATGTCTTAAGGTGAGCATGATCTTGAGGAGCTTGAGAGAATTTAATGGGTTTGTCATACTGGAGCATAGGACACGAGGGAGAGTGAGATAGAGTGCGATTGCAGAGGAAAGCATTAAAAGGTCGTTTAACTTCTTCCAGGTCAGTTTAAGATTATGAGTGTCATCCTAATTACTAGAGAAGCCTATTGAAAGGTTTTGAATGAAACCTAATGAGGAAATTTATTGCTTTAGAGATTTAGAGAGGCTGCAGAAATAGCATCTGGGGCTGCATTGGGGGTCTTGAACCTCCCTGTTTTCCTTTGCCTCCTGAGTACTTATAACCTTAAAATTATTAGCGAAGTTTTATATTGTGTGAACATGTGAATCCAATTACTGGTATTATGTGAAAGGCCCATTAAAAGAATACAAAATCAAACATTTATCAAGGAAGTAGAGAAGTTTAAGGTTGGGAGAAAAATCCAGAAAATGATTACCAAATCATCTGTAGAAAAGGTATGAAATATCATGGAGGAAAAAAAGTAAAGTTCTTTTTTTTCTAATACAGTTTTTGTTTTGGAGTTTTTATTTCTAGATTTAGAGAAAATTTGCTAAGATAGTACAGAGAGTTCCCATATATTCCTCACCCAGTTTCAGTTTCTCTAATTTGTCACCTTACCTTAGCCTGGTACATTTGTCAAAATTAAAAAAAATTAATTCAGGTATGAAAAATTCTCCCAACTCTATGCAGATTTCACCAATTTTCTCATTAATAATTTTTTCTCTGGCTCAGGATCTGATCTAAGATATCATATTACAGCTAGTTCCCAATGTTTCCTTAATCCTATGTGATCTATGAGTGTCTCTCAGAACTTTTTTCATAAAATAAACACAATGGATGGATGTTCTATAAAACATTTGTGTTTGTTGGAGTTCTAAGCTCATCCTCAGTCTGAGATTTTAGGAAGAATATATAGAGGCATGAATCCATTGTGACTTATCACTGATAATATAAATTCTGTCAGTTGGTTAAGGTGGCATTTGCCATAGTTCTCTGCTTTAAAGTTACTAGTTTTACCTTTCTTTTTTCCACTCTTTGGAAGCAAATTCAGTGCAGACTTCCAAGGAAGGGGACTGAGTTCTACCTCCTCAAGTGGCGAACATTGACATGTATTAGTTCGATTTTTTTTGTAAAGGCAGGTTTGTCCAAGAGAAGAGAGGTTTTAAAAATGAAGGCATGATAATATTCTACCACAAGACTTATGCAGATAAAGAATCAAAAGTTTTTATTGATTTTGACAAAATAAAAGTGAGAATTTTCTTAGGAAGAAGAGTTTTAATTTAATCATGAGGATAGAAACTAGAGGAGTGGATAAAGGGTGAGTGGGCAAAGACTCTCGGCAAATGCAAACACTTCTTTGAAAATGTTTAGATGGACAGTGAAGCTCGAAAAAATGACCGTAACCCAGAACTTATGTGAAAATAATATTACATTCTATTCTTTTTATGCATCTTGTCCTAGGAACATGATTATCCCTTTCAATGCAGGGTTTTAGGGGGCTAGTCAAATGAGAATACAACTTTCAGAATCTTCAACTTAATTAAATCATTCAAGTTAAATTGCAAAATTTTCCATATAAAAAATAATCAAAGTCGTTGGTATAACTTTTATTACTTTTAAGTCTTTGTGTAAAAGAGATTTTGTAAAATAAAAGGCAGATCCAAAAAAAAGAAAAGATTCACGACTGCTTGGAATCAAATTTGTAGCTAACCTACCTACAATTTCCCTCCTAGTGTATGTTAAAAATAAGTAGATGTTAAATCTAAGTAGATGATGTAGCTTTTCTCCAAATAGCTCTGTTTTCCGTGTATTGAGCATTTAATAAATTTTGCCTTCACAGTTGCAGGCGGCCTTGCAATCCTTCTTGACAAATTCATGGCTACAGCCCATCGAGGCCTTCAGCTGTTTGCAGTTACTATAGTTATCTTCACGGCCGCAGCTATTGGCTGGAATGAAAACACAGCAATTAGTCACTTCATTATCACGTTCTTCCATAGTGGCAGTACACAAAATACAAGCAATATGAACAGGGAATACTGAATTGAGTAAACAAGTTGGTTCTTTACACTATGATGACTATTTCACATCTTGGGGAAACTTAAACCCATCAATTAATTCATTGATTATTTCTAAATTTGTGTTTTTTTAATGTTTCCAAGATGAATTGACATTATCTCTTCAAATACTGAGCAGAGTAAAATTAATTTCAATGACTTTCTCTAGAATTGCACTATGTAATATGGTAGCCACTAGTCATGTGGTTGTTTAAGCTTAAACTTAAATAACCAAAATTAAATAAAATTAAAATTTCAGTTCCTTCTTCAGTAGCATCCTTTATATTCTAATTGATCAATAGCCAACATGTCTAAGGGTTACTTTATAGGGCAGTGAAAATATTGAACATTTTCATTGTAGAAAGTTATACTGGGCATAGTTCATCTAATTCTAATGTCCCCCATCTTTCTCTCAGGAATAATAATTACAGGAAAATGTGATAGAAAATATAAAAGGTGAAGGAAATATCACCATGATTATTTGACATTTCTACTTGGATGTCCTCAGTGGCCCAATACTCAAGTAATCTCAAACTAAATTCATCATTCTATCCACAAGCTTGACATTGCCTTGATATCTCTCCACAACCCTTCATTCATTTCACCCATTCTCAGAGAAATGACACTCCCAACAACTCCATCATGCCAGCTAGGAAGTAGGAACCAACCAGAACTTGTTTTTCTCTATTTTTTATCAGCATCCAACAAAGATAGGTAAGAAAAACCTGCCTATTCTGCTTTCTTCCTATCTCTTAAACCTGTCTATTTCTTTCGTTCATTTTGCTTAATGTATGAGACTCATTTGTTTATTTTTCAACAGTTTTCTGGTTGGCTTTCATCTAGCTATTTCTTCATGCTACCATCAGGCTTGCTTTATAAAACACAGTACAGATCCTGTTACACTTCTGTTTAAAGTATTTCAATTGGCTGCTCATTACTAGTAGGATAAATTCCAAGCTCTTTAGCAAAAAGCATTCAGCAGAGCTGAGAACATTTGGTTTTTTCTTCATTAGTTGGTTCATAGCTTTGCTATTATCAGGATTCTGAATTATAACTACATATTTCAGTCAGAAAAAACTATAATTTAGTTATATGAATGCATTTGAAAGGAAAAAAATCTCAGTGAATGGGCCAATTGTATTGTTTATGATAATTTTAATAACATATCTCAATTAAAAATGTATCAACTCTTTGTACTTCTAGTCATAACAATATTGGAAATGAGATAGTATATGAGGTCTGACAAGTTCGTGAACTTGGTACCATGTGCTTACATTGGCAGCACTGTACAAACAGTTCAGTAAGTTTTTATAATCTTGGTATATCAGTGTCTCACAGTTGTGTTTGTATTGATGTGTGGTGCGGTCTTGGTGAGTAGCACTTATTATTGTTGTTGCATGTCTTTGTGTGGCTTTATGAGAAGGAGGGGGTTTGAATTAGAGCAATGAACAAACATCTATAAAAATCTTATCAAACTTAGCAAGAGTGGAAGCAAAATTAGGGATATGTTAGTTCTAGTTTATGGGTCCATGTGGATAATGCCA
>CAUYRH010110581.1:0-23101 GCA_963574655.1 Perodicticus potto | reverse complement strand
GCCGGGCGTTGTGGCGGGCGCCTGTAGTCCCAGCTACTTGGGAGGCAGAGGCAAGAGACTCGCTTGAGCCCAGGAACTGGAGGTTGCTGTGAGCTGTGATACCATAGCACTCTATCCAGGGTGACAGCTTGAGGCTCTATCTCAAAAAAAAAGAAGTTCAGGCAAGGCAGACTTAAAAAGAACCTATTTGCTCACTCACTGTTCCTGCTGTACTTTATATAAATAATCAGGCCAAGTTTAATGAAACTAAACTTATTTTGCATACAAATTAGTATTACTATGATTGCTTTGGTAGAAATGGGAATGACTGTAAAGAAAATAAATGTTCCATTTGAAAACAATAGTGTACCCATTATTAGATTCACATCCTGTTCTTTGCTTTTGTTATTCTACCTGTAAACTGAACTGAATCCTGAATTCTTCTAGCTTCCTCTGACTTCCCAAACTAAGATTTCCAATTTCTAACTTCCTGAATTAGAATCACCAAGAACAAAAACTGCCCTTCCCCTGAAGCCCTATAATTTGAAACTGGATGACTTGATATGAACTTCAGAGAAAGTAGCACAATAGCTCATGTATGAACGACCTTCATTTCTGTTGCCCTGTGGGCTACTCAGACATTGCTATAGACATTCAAACTGCAAAAGATACTTCAAGGCCAACATCTGAAATCTCATCTGGCTGCCTACTATGCTCAGAAACTGGTTTATAGTCTGTTTCCATCATTAACTTTTGTTTTTCTTTTGTTTCCACAGAAATGCCTCTTTCAGATGTTATGAGACAATCTATAAATTCTGTTTCTGAACTGGAAAACTTCTTGGGAAAGTTTCATCCAGGGAAATGTCAAGATTCAGGACACATCGTCCCAAAATACAACACTTAAAGAAATTATCTTGTTCATGTCTAGTTCTCCACTGCATCCCCACTGCTATAGCCCCACTGCTATAGCCAAGCGTGCACAAATACCTAATCTGTTTTTTATGGATGCTGAATTCTTTTGAATCTGTAAGAATATCAGCTATCGATATATTCGTTTTTAGATTCTCCTATTTGCGCAAGTCATTTTGTTCCCTTAGTTCTCACCTGGTGCTAATTTCTTAAAGAGTTGGTTTTATGATCATCTTTGTGTTTCACAAGTGCTCAATGACAATCTTTGAGTATTAATTTGGGGAGAAAGGTGATGGCCTGGCTGGAGTCTGAAATCCCTAGGGCCTTTTCCTATTCCTTTTATCAAAGTTTAGAGCACTAAGAGCACTACAGCCACTCCACAGACTCATAAACATTTAGAGTTCCTAGTGTAAAATATAAAAGGCTATGTGTCAATTGTGTAAAGAGAAAGATAGGTACAGAAATCATGATAAAATTATAGTAGAGAATAAACTAGGACTAAAATAAGAACGGTGAAGTGCCATATGTGTGCTATATGATGATCCAGACTTTAGGATCCAAACTGAAATGCTGACATGACAGTAGGGACAATTACAGGGGCATGTTGATGGGCATCTGTGTGTCGTCAAAATTCAGGGAGATGGGAAGTCTTTTAAATAGCACAATGACTTCAAACATTTCCCTTCTACAGGCAACATCTGGGTTATGAACAAGATAGGTTTTGCAGGTTTGTTCTTAAGTTGAATGTGTATGTAAGCTGGAATAGGTACATTTACCTATTACCAGTAATAGCCTCTGTTTGTAAGTGTGAGTCATACATCAGTCAGATATTTGTAATTTGGGAATTTACTGTAATAGCCTCCATAAATAAGTGCAAGTTGTACATAAATTGGATGTTTATAACTCGGGGACTGCCTGTGCATTTTCTCAAAGAGACAAGCAGATTAACGTGTTTATAATAGAAGACTGCCTGAGAAGGAAAGAAAACTGGGTATGAGATAAACCATTGGTCAAAAGGAGGAAAACACTTTTCTATCCATCCATAAACATTTTTAACTGGAAAGATAAAACACAAAAAGAATTAAAAACCAACTATGTGGCAGATACTTATATGTCTCAGTTCACCTAATTTTTCTTAAAAACTGCAAAAAGTAGTGTGGGCGGTGCCTGTGGCTCATCGAGTAGGGCGCCAGTCCCACATACCGAAGGTGGCGGGTTCAAACCCGGCCTCAAGGGAACTGCAAAACAGAAAAATAGCCGGGCGTTGTGGCGGGCGCCTGTAGTCCCAGCTACTCGGGAGGCTGAGGCAGGAGAATCACCTAAGCCCAGGAGTTGGAGGTTGCTGTGAGCTGTGTGACGCCACAGTACTCTACGGAGGGCGATACAGTGAGACTCTGTCTCTACAAAAAAAAAAAAAAACTGCAAAAGGTAAACATCTTTCATACTTTTATAACTGAGGTTCAAAGGAAACTGAGGCTCATAGAAGTTTCACATTTTGTCCAGGAATTCACAATGACCATCAAAACAAGATCCACTTCCAAAGTTCAGTTTTCTTTTCAATACAGTACACAATCCTCCTCCCCATGTAAACTTGGCTAAGCTTTCCACAATTACTAAGCCTTGGATGCGTCACTCAACCCATTATTTAATGTGACATTTTAGCTATAATCATGCCCAACCTCACAGGATCTACCTGAAGTCTAGTGGGAGCCAAGAATGCCTCTATCTACAATGCCCTTTGACTACTATGTCAAATCATATCACACTCAACCCCCAGAGGCTGAGTTACTCTTCAAACTAAATTTCTCTTGCCTTCCAGGATTAAAAGAAGTATCAAGCATTTATCTGTCCCTTCAGAATAAAACTCAATTTTTATTATGTTATAATTTTATCCAACATAATTTTCACTTAGTTATATGACAGTATCACTTCCTTTACCAAAATTTACATGACATATCCTAATCATCCACACAGAATTATTATTTTTTGGGTACACTTTGGTCGCATGTCTAAAACAGAACTTGCCACAGTAAGAGTTGGTTGTGCACCAGGTCTGACAATTAAGTTCATGAACTCATCCAGGAAAAAGTGCTACTACATACCTCACTGCTAAATATCACCATGGTCGCATTTGAAGTACTGCCCTTGGGAAGCTATGCACCTAGACTACCCTTCAAATTAATTTTGGAACTCTTTTTTTGGAATGACCATCACAGCTGTCATTGTATAGCACACAAAAACACAAACAACAATAATGAATGCTACTCTGCAAGACACTGCCACACTTCGACACAAACACAGCTGTGAGACATTGTTATACCAAGGTTACAAAACCTTACCAAGTTGTACCAAGTTGTTTATACAGCACTGTCAACGTAAGAACACGGTGGCAGATTCATGAACTTAGTTGTCAGACCTCAGTACAACTGCCTTGACAGTCATTTCAGAAAAAGAGTTCCAAAAGTGCTTTGAAGGGTGGACTAGGCTCCAGGGTCAGTGCAAAGCTTAACAAGGAGAATACTTCAAAGGTGACCATAATGATATTAAGAAATGAACTTGTGTAGCACTTTTTCTAGGATAAATTCATGAACTTAATTGTCAGACCTCGTAGGTCTCTCTTTCCTCACAAGAGACAGAGCTGTTACCAACTTCCTTCTTAACTTCTTCCAAATCCAGCCCCCATGCTGCTGCCAGAGCAATACTTCCAAAATGCACTCCTGCTAAAAATTCTGTGGCGTTTTCGTAACACTGGCTAGATTCAAAGTAAATCCCTCCCAATATAAAGGTAAATAACCGCCTTCATAGTCAGGTCTCAGGAGGAGGCGCCCATCTCATTATCTACCATTTCTCTAACTCTTATTTTACACTCCCATGCCAAAAGAACTGGTTGTATTTCCCTGATATACTATGTTCTCATGCCTCATTCCTCTGTACTTTACTGTTCCATAACACGGCCTTGCCCACTTGCCTACCTGGAAAATTCCTACTGATACATCAGGATTCTGCACTCAAATGCTGGCTCCTTTATGAAAACTTCCCTAACTCTGTTGCTATTAAAGAGTTTGAAAAAAAGCTCCTTCTATGCTTCCACTGTACATTGCATCCCCACATTTACAGGTGCATGACTTCATTTTGCAATTTCACTGTCTCAATACATTCTTTTTTACAGTTTGCCTTCTCCTCACAGTCCCAACCCCACAACACTGATTAAAAACAAGTTGAGAGCAGGAACTATCTTCTTCTTTACATCACCTAATTATACCCTGCACATATTAGGCACTCACTACTTGTCGAATAAATTCAACTATTTGCCTTTTTATTTAGATGTATTATAATTCATCAGAATAAAATCTAAAATATAACAATCATCAAATCAAACATGTAACCAATGATTCATAAAGATATTTATGAATTTGTATATCATTTTTATATCTGAAAAAATGAATTATTTATAAATTGTCAGCTGATTTTGCAATCTATCAACTCTATTTTGAGCCACAGATAATTCTTCATTCCTTTTCTGTGAGATGTGACAGCCAAATTTCATGCTATTTACCGATCAGCATTAAACAATAGGTTTCTCCTTAAAAAAGCATCAATACAAGGTCAGCAAAATAAACAGGAAGGGCAGGGGGAAAAGTAGAATAGCTAACTATCTTTCGCTGAAATTAGTATTAGACTTACATTTTGGAGAGCAGAAAATAAAGAATTTTTAAAACTTAAAGATGAGGGGTTAAAGGTATGATGTGGTGAGAGTCACAATCAAGACTGAAAGAACCAAAATAAAGGAGGCAAGAACTGATAGTCAAAGATACTAAGGTTCAAGTTAAGGCCAGGTGGCAGACCCATACCAGGTAGTAATCCCAGAGATGGTTATTTAGGGTGAAGCACTTAGAATGTAAGAAATGAGGAAAACCCTAACATTGCTCTGCAAAAGAACACAGGGCTGAATTTAAGACCCTAGGAAAGGTGGTCTGGAAGACGTCTTACAGCATAAACACAGGAGACAGAAGAGTCTGGCCACAGAAAGAGAAAGAAGTTCAGCATCTGCTTTGATTTGAATGTCCTCTGTAAAACTCATGTTGAAATTTAATTGCCATTGTTACAGTATTAAGAATGAGACATACAAGAGGTGATTAGGTTGCAAAGGTTCTGTCCTCATAAATGTATTAATGCCCTTATTGTGAGATTTTTTACCATGTGAATTCCTAATACAAAGGCCTTTTTCTGTGTCACGCACTTGCAAACCATTCCACCTTCTACTATAATACAATATAGCATGAATCCCTCACTGGAAGCCAGAACCTTGCTCTTGGACTTCCCAGCCTTCAGAACCATAAGCCAAATAAAGTTTCTGTTCATTATAAATTACCCAGTCTCAGGTACTCTGTTAGAACAGCAGAAAACAGACTAAGACAGTGTCTTAGCAAATGCACAGACAAGCAAGACCAATGATAAAAGTTTCAATAAAAATACTGAGCTGGAGACTTTAGACCTTATAGGTACCTCTATACAATTACCCTTACCTAAAAAGTAGTTTAGTCTACACAGCCAAAGTAAAAGGAAGAAAGGGCTCAGTAATTATATACATTTGAACAATGCATCAAAATCTTTCTAAGAAAATAAAATCTGCTGTAATCAGGCATCTTAGTCAGGCTGCTATAATAAAATACCTTAGACTGGGTAACTTACACACAACAGAAATTTGTTGTTCACAGTTGTAGAGGCTGGGAAGTCCAAGATGAAAGTACAAACACATGTGGTATCAAGTTAAGGCTCACTTTCTGCTTCACAGATGGCACCTTGTTGATGTATTCTCACTAGACAGAAGGAACAAGTGAGCTCATTCAAGCCTCTTTTATAACAGCACTAACCCCATTCTTGAGGTTGAAGCTCTCATAACTTGATCACTTTTCAAAGCCCCCCCTTAATATTATCATATTGGGTCTTAGGTTCCAACATACAAATTTGCAGAGGGGATATGAAATTCAGACCATAACACCAGGATTGCTTTGTATCCTTTGCTCAATTAACTGTGTAAGCATAAATGGTGTGATGAGATTTCTTGCTCAAATTTCAACTTGGAAAATAAATCCATGCCTAAAACAATTCAAAGAGCCAATTTTGTTCATGTATTTAAAAAATATTTACTACACATCTGCTTCACGTCAACATCTTTTAGATACAGAGACAAGGGTCCTTTCCATAAGGGGGAACAAGCAGACAAGAAAAATAAACGAGGTAATTCAGACAGTGTTGAAGAAAATACAAGTAGTTTAGTAAAGGAAGAGTATTAACTGTAGGAGAGAGTGCTTTTACAAAGCATGACAAGTTGTCTCTGAAACATTAATGCTCATTTGAAGAGCTCAGGGAAGAGACAGACTGTGGCAAGAGAGAGAATAAAGAACCTTAATGAAACTGAGTTTGGTATTAGGAAGGAAAAGAAGTCAATCCAGGATGCAGGGGAATTATGAAAAAAAAAAAGTTGGAGAAGTAAAGAGGAGTGCAATATGTTAAGCACTGGAGTACTATTGGAGTAAATATATTACAAAAAAAAACCAGAAGATGGCTCGGCGCCTGTGGTTCAACGGGCTAAGGCGCCAGCCATGTACACCTGAGCTGGCGGGTTCGAATCCAACCCGGACCACCAAACAACAATGACGCTGCAACCAAAAATAGCCAGGCGTTGTGGCGGGCGCCTGTAGTCCCAGCTACCTGTGAGGCGGAGGCAAGAGACTCGCTTAAGCCCAGGAATTGGAGGTTGCTGTGAGCTGTAATGCCACAGCACTCTATCCAGGGTGACAGCTTGAGGCTCTGTCTCAAAAAAAAAAAAAAGCCAGAAAATGAGTAAGAGACTACCAATAAGTTAAAGTTCTGCTGTCAAGAGAAGCAAAAATAGGTCAGCCTGGTGACTCCCACCTATAATTGTAAAACGCTGGAAGGCTAAGACAGGAGAACTTGTTGAGCTCTCAAGCTTGAGACCAGGCTGAGCAAAAACAAGTCCCCGTCTCTACTAAATACAGAAAAATTAGCCTGGTGTTGTGGTGGGTGCCTGTAGTGTCAGCTACTTGGAAAGCTGAGGCAGGAGGAGTGATTGAACCCAGGAGTTTGAGGTTGCTGTCAGCTAAGCTGACACCATGGCACTCTAGTCTGGACAACAGAGCAAAGACTCTGTATCAAAAAAAAAAAAAAAAGGAAAAGCAAACATATAGATCAGTAGCTACAAAAACAAATGGCATCAGAGAACAGTTTAAGATGGAAATGCTACAGCACAATGAAATGCTGATGGCAATGATACAGTAGAGAGGAAGGAAGTTAATGACACAGAAGAAAAACAACTTGCTATGAACAAGTACCTCCCAAAATTCAGGCACTGAAACCTAACTCCCATCCTGGTTGTAGTAAGAGGTGGGGCATTTGGGGAAGTAATTAGTCATGAGGGCTGTGCTGGAGAGGAACAAACTAGGACCATTTTTCCATGAGAGAACATTAGCATTCATCCCTCTAACAAACCAGGGTACAACAAGAAGGCCTTTGCCAAACACTGAAGGATGGCACCTTGATCCCGGACTTCCCAGCATTCAGTATTCAGAACAGTGAGAAATAAATTGTTATTCTTTAAAGATTACCAGTCTTTGGTGTTTTCTTATAATAGTAAAGACTAAGGCACAACTATAGGACAACATTTTCAGAAAGTAAGAGTAAATGGAATCCAGGGCATTAGTACAAAGATTAGATTTAGGTGGGAATAAAGATGTCTAATGAATTTTAATATTATGAGAAAAAGGTAGCAGAGTGCTCAGCAAGATAGTTAATTTTGAGGTAAAAAAACAACAAAGTTGCCTTGTGATTTAATATTCTTAGTAAAGACAATGTCTTAAAAATGAGTTAAAGAAGAGAGAAAAGAGGCATTTAAGCTGGAGGTTTAAGGAAAAAGGAAATGTTTGACATAATGATTTTCAAGAACAGATATACTAGGGAATTGCAGGAATATTAGCTATATTGAGTGCATACTTAAGACTGAGGCTGTTTTCCTTATGAGACTAATTAGCAAGGTCGTCTCCATTCTTCTTCAACCATGTTCAGCAGTGAGGAACAAAAAAACAAGCTGGCCAAACTGGGTTTAATTGGTGTTGGGTTTCTAGCAGATGAATAAATGAAAACTTACAGGGGCAAAGAAATGAAAGGTCATGTACAATGAATGAAGTGACTACAGTGATGGACTACTAAATCTAAACTGAGAAAGAAAGCAAAAGGGACACGGCTGCCTCACAAAGGGACATCTTATATCCCCAACTGTTCTGTAAACTCAAAAGCAAAAACCAGGAGTTTTATACTATGTACACCTCACTAAAGAGCAATATAGTTAGTGTAAGCCTTTGCTGACTGGTTAAATGAGTCTTCCACATGTTCCAGAACTGTAAATGTCATGAATTCATCAGATTAAAAAAAAAAAAAAAAGTTTTCTAAAGATATGAAAAGAAAAATAAATATATGGCTGAATGTCTGAATTCTAATCATCAGGTGACTAGATTCTCATAATATTTCCATAAAAATAAAGAATAACTGATGGGCGTTTATCAAAGGAAGACTATGGTAATGGAAATTAAACAGCCACAATGAACTTTATATGGGAAAATAAAACCCAATTACTATAGGGTATATCCTCTTAGAACTCCTCCTCCTGTCCCACAAAATGAAAACAACCATGTTTCCAGGCACTCTCTCAGCCAACGCTAACTAGTAAGGTGAACTAGAACTTTGACACTACTCCTAATGATAGCCTATAATATCAAAGAATTTAAAATAATTCTAGAAGCTATGTGACCATATGTTATAATGTTTAATCTATATAAGCTACTTAAAGTCATTCATTTGCTAATTTATTTATTCTTTCCATATTTAAATAATGTCAAGGAAGTCCTAGAGAAGACAAAACATACTTTAAGTATGTTAGAATCAAATAAAAATTATGACAATCCTTTATATATATACATTTATTTTTAACAATTCTTTTCCCTATGGCCAAAACATAAGGTTTAATCAGCTAAATTTGAAGAAATAAAGAAAAATTGGGTCCAGACAATATGCGTTAGAAGAAAAAGAAGGCTGGGAACAGTGGCTTACGCCTGTAATCCTAGCACTTTGGGAGGCCAAGACAGGTGTATTGCTTGAGCTCAGGAGTTCGAGACCAGCCTAAACAAGAGCAAGACCCTGTCTGTACTAAAAATAGAAAAACTAACCAGGTGTTGTGGCCATGCCTATAGTCTCAGGTACCCGGGAGGCTGAGGTAAGAGGACTGTTTGGCCCAAGAGTTTAAGATTACTGTGAGCTATGATTCCAAGGCATTCCACCCAGGGCAAGTGAGTATGAGACTCTAAAAAAAATAAACTAAAAAAAAAAAAAAAAGAGATAAAACTATAACATAAAAAAGGTTTGGTTCCTCAGCTGTGTTCCTACTTAAGTCACCATATAGAATAAACCATTATTACAGAATTGAAAATAACTTTCTTATCTGTAACATGAGACTATTACTAAAGCAGACACTACTCAAGTTTTCTTTGTACTACAAAAATTCTATCTCTAATCTAAGTCTTTGGCCTTCCCTCTTTCAAAGGCCTTTGAGAAAAGGAATGGTAAAAGAATCAACCTTTCAGTTCATGCAACATGCCTTCCATCTCTAACAGAAAAGTTTAGAAGAAAACAAAATTAGGGAAAAAACTAGGCCATCTAAGCTAATTATTGGTAATATCCTCCATCCTTTGCCACTCCGTTCCACACTCACTCTTCTCACACCCATTCCCTTTTACTTCCTTTTTTAAATAAATGTTATTGTGTATACATGATGTTTACAACATGGTATTATGTGATAGTATAATGGTTACAATAGAGAAGCAGATTAACATATCTATCATCTTGGCTAGTTTTTATGTGACAAGAGTAGCTAAAATCTATCTACTTAACAAAAATCCTCAACACTCTACAATTTTATTAAGCCTCAAGGTCTAGAAGTGCTACCATCTGACCTGGTAACACTTCTGGCTGGAACACTACCTGGCTAATGAACCCAGACACAGAATTTATCTGGAAAAAACAAGAGCTAACAGTTTATGAATTCAAGTCAGAGGTTCTTTCTTATCTTTATATTCCCATCACCAAATCAAGCGTCAAATATACAGGTAACACCAAATTTAACGGCTCTATATAATTATTTACACCAGTAGTTCTTGAAGTGCCCTCACTTGAGAACCTTTTAGAAATGCAAAATTTCAAGTCCCATCTAGATTGACTTTGAAACTCTGGAAGTGGGGCCCAGTCCTCTGCATTTAAAAAGATGAGATTCTTATGCACACTCAAATTTGAGAACCACTGTACTAAAGCCACCTGACAGCTAACAACGATAATACAGATTTTTCTCAGCTGTGCCACCGCTGACTTGGACTCACATGATACTGTCAGCCACTTAACTTCTGTCTCCAGCCTGGACACAAGATGAACGTTAATAAAACTCTTGGACTCTCAGTTTCCTAATCTGTAAAATAAGGATAATCCCACATACTTCCATGAATAGCAGATGGCTTCTAGAAAGTTTCCTTTCTGTTTTTCCCTTACCTGTACCATGTACCCACCACTTTACAAAGGCAATGCTCCTAAAGAAGACAGCACTCCGGATTAATCTGAAAAATGTCAGCATCCCTCCTACACAGAAAAGCTCTCTAATGATAATTTTCTTATAAGAATAAACCACAGAAGGGAAATAATGTTCAAGAATATTACAGAATTATATACAGCCAGCAGTTCTAAAACTATCTGCAAGCTAGTGAAAAATGCATATTATACAAAAGTGTGCACCTCCATAACGTAAAAAAAAAAAAAAAAAAGAAAGAAAAAAGAATCCCCATTAAACAGAACATAGGCAACTTTCTCTTAAGTGCCCAAAATAAATCATTAATGATAACTGGACATAAGTACTATAAAAAGGGGGAGGAATTAGGCATGAGAAATGCAAGAGACCTGTAATATTAAAACAGTCCACGCCTTCAAATTCCAATCCCCTAGATTTTCTGGGGCATCTTCACTGTCAAATTCTTTGTCCCAATATTGTCACACTACATGTTTCGATTTGGGATTCAAAAAAAATAGGATCACCATGGGAACCAAACAAACAAACAAACAAAAACACTGCCATGAATCAGACCTAAAAACTACAGGCTGTTACCTTTAATAAAAAAAAAAAAAAGTTGGTAACTCCGAGAGAATTTCATCATCAACAGTTCCCAACTTTCGTTTCTCACTCCCTCTGAATGAAATATACAAAGGTCTAATTGGACCTCCTTGACAACTAGCTCTTTCTACGATGAAAACACATCAATACATGTGATATGTCACTATACTCGAATACTTCACACAGTAACCAACCTAGGAGCATACATTAAATTGGCACTTGCAGCTTTAATTCTTACTCCTCCCCGCTGACCCCTAAGTTGGGACAGCCCTCTGTTTTCGCTATTCTGTTGGAATAGCGTACATTCCAGTCTGTAGGGCTGAAATGAAATTTAAGCGCTCAGATCTTTTTAAGTGAACTTTCAGAGAACTCGGAAAAATAAAGCTAGCCTAAGTTGAATGACACCATGCTGGGAGTTGTAAAACCACAAACTTACACCGAGCCCTTGTGAGGCTGGAATTCCAACACCAGCCCCTTAAAAGCACCAACCCCAAACTTCCATACCCGACAGTGTACGGTAAACTGATGGTTATTCGCTGTTCAAACAGTCAACACAGTCTCCTTCACTTCTCCCGCTACCCGCGCACAGGAACTCCAAAGCGAAAGAAGCCTTCCCTTTGGGCCACCTCCCCTGCCTCCTCCTAGCACCACTGACCAACAGCGTCCCCAGGCAACAAGACAGGGTCCCAGGAAAGGCCGGGACCCAACAGCTGCCCAAGTTTCGCGTCCCAAGGTGCTCCCGAGTCGCGGCCCGGACCCGCGCCCCGCCGCGGGGCGCACGGCGACAGTGCCACCCCAGCCTCCTCGGACCGCGGCAACCCGGCTCCTCACTCCAAAACCGCTGTCTCGGCCCCGCGGCCCGCTGGTGCCCTCACCTCTTCTCCAGACAAACCCGGAACCGGGCGCCGGTCCCCGCCCTGGCGCGATCTCAGGCCCAGACCCGGCCGCGTCTCCCCCGGCTCCCGTCCCACCTCCCGAGCCGCGCCGAGACTCGCGCCCGAGAGCAGACGGGGAAGCACCGAGGACCTTGGCCGGATAGCCCGCTCCCTCGGCAGGGGTAGAGCAGGACTCACCTTCGTACTGCAGATCCACCAGGACCAGCAGGAAAGGGAACACCGAGCCCAGCCGGCTGGTCACTGAGCCGGGGGCCACCATGTCCGAGGGCGCGGGGAGTGAAGAGAAGGAAGGGTGCGCGGCCCACCAGCCCGCGCCGGCGCTCAGGCTGCTGCTGCGCCCGCCCGCCGTCGGCTCTCGCTCAGGCCTAAGCAGAGGCTGGCGCCTAGCAGGAGAAAGCAGTGGTGGGCGGGGCCCGGGCGACGCTACGCCCCGGAGGGCTGCCGCCGTCCAATCGCCTCCTTCCTGGCCGCTCACCGACTGGGCTCGCCGGGGTCGTGGTTCGCGCTGATAGGCTGTGGAGGCCGCCGCCCCGCCCCGTCTCTGATAGGATAACGTGGAAGCACGAGACTAGGCTGCGTCCGTCGGTCGTGGTGCTGTCAGCGAGCTCCAAACGGCCACGGCGGACCGGAGGGAGGCAGTCTGGCGACTGCGAGGCCGCCCAGTTCGCATGCGCAGGCCGCGAAACTTTTGGGGGGCCGGTCCGGCGCGCTAGGCGGCGAGTGGGAAGACGCGAGCGTTCTGAGGTTTATCGGTGTGGTGTTTGGAGAGGAAGGTGCAGCCGCCACCTCTGAGATGGAAAGGCCACACGTGGTCCCAGAAAGTCCAAGGGGCACTTTGAGGCGCCTGGATTTGAGGTATCGGAATGAGCTGGTAAACACCACGTCCCGCTGAGCGGAAGAGACGCTGACCGTTTGGGCAAGAGAAGCTGGGGCTTACTTTATTTTACTAAGGTGGCGCGATGGAAGTTAAAGCATTTCGGGGTTAACGGGAAATACGTAAGTGGGCTAAGGTGGGTAAGTAAAGAAGGCTTGGAAATTTGGGAGCCCCCCCACCCGACTGTCCAGCAAACCCCTCTCCGGAAAAAAAGAATGATTCTGGCAGAGCCTGTGAAGAAGAGACCAGGGGGACACAGCCAGGGCATTCTTGAGCCAAAACTGTTACAACAGGGTCTTGTATGTTGGGCTTACCCGAGAAAATTGAAATGAACTTGAACACGATGAAGTTAAACTTACTCATTTTGGCATTAAGTTGGTTCATGGCTATTTCCTCTGGGGGCCTCCGCACGTGCTGTGCCCCAGTGACGTTTCCTGTGCTCGTGTGTGTGTGTGTGTGTGTGTGTGTGTGTGTGTTGAGCACCGTCAAGTGCATACTTACTACTTTACTGATGAGTATCGGCTGCCTTGGTACTACTACCTCACGCTTCAGAACGTAAGAACTAGTATAGCGAACTAGTGATTTCCTGAAGATATACTAAGAAGAATAAAAGGAGAAAGGTACCTATTCCGAAGGGAATTAATACAAAGGAAATGGTTTCCAAAAAGTAATAAAAACTGAGTTTCTAATTAGTTGTGGGAACGGCAGCATAATGTGAAGAGCAGAGGATTCAGATCCAGGAACCACCATAACTGGTATCTTCATCTGTAAAGTGGGTATGTCTCTGATAGTCTCAAAGGGTTTGGGGGGGTTTCTTTGTTTTGTTTGGAGACAGTCTCCCTCTGTCGCCCTAAGCAGAGTACGGTGGCATCATAGCTCACAGCAACCTCACAAGCGATCCTTTTGCCTCAGCCTCACAAGTACCTGGTAATACAGGCACCCACTACAATGCCCAGCTACTTTTAGAAACTGGGTCTCGCTCTTGTTGAGACTGTTCTCTTAACTCCTGAGCTCAAGGGAGCCACCTAACTTGGCCTTGCAGATGCTAGGAGTACAGGCATAAGCCACTGTGGGCCTCAAAGGTTTGTTTGAGATTTCATGAAGCAGATGAAGGTTCTTATAAATTGTAGAGTGTTATACCATTGTAACTCATTGTAATAACAAAATCAGAAAAATGAGACTCCTTCAGAAATTCCTTAGGTTTTTTTTTTGTGCTTTTTTTTCTAGATATCACAGGACAGTATGAGTGAAAAAATAATGGCAGATAATTTCACTGTCACAAGTATACTAATGGAGACATCATGCAAAATGAGGTGCTGTGGCCAAGGCAGCTAACAAAAATGCTGAACGTGGTGAGAAAAGAACTTTGTAAATAAAATGCAGTGTTCCTGGACTATGCATTATCACCAGAATGCTGCTTATGACAGTAGTCTTAAGGAAAAAGTAGCAGAGCTGAAGGAGTTCTAAGGATGGAAATTAAAAATTATTGACTTTGTATTAGAAAATAAGAACAGCAAGGAATACAAGGGTCTGTTAGTCCTGCATGATTTTAAACATTTATTGATCTGTTATATAACTGAATTCTTATAGTAGTAGAACTAAGCTTTACAGGGTGGGTGCGATGGCTTACGCCTGTAATCCTAACACCTTGGGAGTCTGAGTGAGGAGGATCACTTGAGGCCAGGAGTTCTTGCCTTAGCAAGAGCAAGAGCCTGTCTTTACCAAAGAAACAGAAAAATTGGGCAGCCTGATGGTACCAACTTATAGTCACAGCTACTTGGGAGGCTGAGGCAGGAGTATTTGCATCAGCCTAGTAGTTTACAGTGAGCTGTGATGACCCCACCACTGCTTTTTACCCAACGAAGGCAAAAGGGCAAGACTCTGTCTCCAAAAAAAGGGAGAGGGACTAAGCTTACAAAGTATTCCTTCAAAAACCTAATGTTACAACAAAGAAGGTAAATTACTTTAGACAGAAATACACGTACAAAGCTAAAATTATGTGTATAATGCTTGGGAATGTTTCCTCCATTGTTTGTCTTGGCATGGTTTTCAGCCAATGACTCTTGCCAATAAAACCAAAAACCAGTAATCCCGTGATTGTAGGGAAAATTACTATAAATATTGTTTGTATTTCTCAGCATTTATTTACACAGTCTTTTTAGAAATCAAACATTAAATGTCTATTGCCTATTAATTACAACAGCAAAAGACTTAAAACCAATGGTAGCATATTTAAATGAATTAGGATATTCCAACTTTAAAAATATTATAGATTTTTTTTAATAGGTTGATCTATGCTTTATTGACCAGGAAAAACAATGTGGGTAGGAGTGAACAAATCTAAAACACGTTTTGGAGGTAAAGGACATAAGATTTGCTGATGGATTACCTATGGGAAGAAATAAATGTTGAGGAACAAGTAGAGTAATTTTAAACATCTTTTTATGTGAAATTAAAAACAAAATAGGTGGGTGGTGCCCGGGGCTCAGTGAGTAGGGCGCCGGCCCCATGTACCGAGAGTGGCAGGTTCAAACCCGGCCCTGGCCAAACTGCAACAAAAAAATAGCTGGGCGTTATGGCGGGCGCCTGTAGTCCCAGCTACTCGGGAGGCTGAGGCAGGAGAATCGCCTAAGCCCAGGAGTTGGAGATTGCTGTGAGCTGTAACCCTATGGCACTGTGCCAAGGGTGACAAATTGAGACTGTGTCTCAAAAAAAAAAAAGCAAAATAGGTAATAGTATAGTTAATATAATAAATACTGCAATATGCATCCTTCTACATTTATCTTTAAAAACTTGTGCTCTTATTTCTTTTCAAGATAAGAGTTTTGCTCTGTTGCCCAGCTAGAGAGCATTGATATCATCAAACCTTACTGCAACCTCAGACTCCTCTGGCCTCCTGCCTGAGCCGCCTGAGTAGCTGGTAATTTGTGTGTGCTGCCACCATGCCCAACTTAATATTTCTATTTTTAGTAGAGACAGGGTCTTGTTCTTGCTCAGGCTTGTCTCAAATTCCTGAGCTCAAAGAATCCTCGCATGTCAGTCCCCCGGTATCCTAGGATTATAGGTATGAACCACCCACTCAGCCTGTTAAATACATACTTTAGTTTTATTTTAGCCCAGCTAATTATCAAAATGTCTTAAAAAAAAAAAAAAGGTACATTTAAATAATAGCCTGTGTTGTTATAATTATGAGGTAAAAGTTTTGAAACACAATCTAAAGATTCTTTAACATTGGTTCTGAAATACAAGGTCAATGTGGGTACAAGGTAACCTAGGTAACCAATGACCAGTAGAAAAGCGTAATAATGCCTGAAGGCACAGAGAGGCCAATAAAAGACTTGCTGCCGATTTCAAATGAGGAGGGTATACCCCTACAGGCCTTTGCATCTCCATCTCTTTCACCTTCTCTCCACGATGAGAAGGACCCATTTCTTTGGAAGTACTCTAAACTTTCATTTTTTTCTACTTAAATAAAATTTCACTTTGTTACACTGAACTAAATAAATAAATAGTATATTTTAAACAGTTTATGTAATATTTCTGATAGTCAATTCTACAAGAAGATAGAACAAGCCTAATATGCACCCAGAGCATCAAAATATGCATAAAGCGAACATACATGAAGCTTCAAAAAATGCATGAAACAAAAACCTGCAGAACTGAAAGGAGAAAGACAAATTCACAATTTTAGTTAGACTTCAACACTTCTCTCACAGTGGTAGAATAAAAAGAAAATCAGCAACAAAGATCTGAGGAACTGATCATCAACCAACTGACTCTAAATACACCTACCCAACAACAGATGAGTACACATTCTTTTTAAGTGCGCTTGGAACATTTGCTGAGATATCACATCCAGATCATAAAACAAGCATTAATAAATTTAGAACAATTGAAATCATATGAAATACTCGTTCTAATCATAATGCAATTAACCTAGAAATCAACAACAGAAGAGTAATGGGAAAATCTCTAAACATTTGTGAACACAATTCTATATAATCCATAGGTTTACGAGGCAGTCTTGGTTGGATATGGTATCTCACACCTGTAATCCTAACACTCTGGGAGAACAAGATAAGAGGATCCCTTGAGCTTAGAAGTTTAAGACCAGCCTGAGCAAGAGTGAGAGTCTGTCTCTATTAAAAGTAGAAGAATCATCTGGGTGTGGTGGTGCACACATGTAGCCCCAGCTACTTGGGAGGCTGACCCAGGAGGATTGCTTGACCCAGGAGTTTGAGGTTGCTGTGAACAACCTTGCTACTCTAGCCTGGGCAACAAAGTGTGATTCTGTCTTTAAAACACAAAATAAAAGGAAAACAACAAAAAAAGTAAGTCTCAAGGGAAATTAGAAAATATTTTGAACTGAACAAAAATGAAAGTACAAAATACAAAAAATACAAAAGAATACAAAGTCCAAGGCTCATGGATAGCTTCTTCAAAACAGGATAGCTCCGTACGAGTACTAAATAATGTATTCAAACTGTGGTCACTTCTCCTTTCTCCAGAGAAGCCCCAAGCATGGAAAGAAAACTATAGCATAGATCCAGAAGTGATGCATTTACTTGTATTTCCATTGCGTATAACTAATGATAATGACATGACTCCACATAACCTCAAAGAGACCATAAAGTTAGTTGGGCAACAGTCAATGAGCACTAATGTATCTGCTACAAATAGAAGATTATCATTCACCAGGGCAGTCATGATAAAAATAGACTGTAGGATTTGGGTATATTTTGGAGGCAGTGCCAGCAGGGCTGCTGATAGATAAAAAGTGGGGGTGGGGCTAGTGAATGAGGGCCTAAATGGTGAAAAGGATCAAGTCACTTTAGGAGCCTGACAGAGGAAATAGTAAGCACAAGGCTTTGAAATGGAAACAGTCATAGTGTATTTTAGGAATTGTGTGCTGCAGTGTAATAAACTTAGGGGACAGTGGTATGACATGTCAGGAGGTAGGCAGAAACCAAATTATATACTGCCTTTTAAACTGTTATTGGAAGTTTTAAACTTATTTTATTGAAATCAGGAAGCAAAAGACTAACATTATTAGATTTAGGTTTAAAAGAGACCATTCTAGCTGCCGTATAATATAATAGATTGTAGAAGGATAGATAACATGCCCAGTTAGGAGGTCACTGCAGCAGTCCAGGTGAAATAATGGTGTCTTAAAACTACAGTAGTAACAGCAAAGATAGAGTTGAAGAGAAGCAAACAGATTTTTCATGTATTATGGTTATAATAAATGGAATAGATGAGAATGGCAATAAGTGAAGAATCAGAAACAATTCCTAGATTCAGTTGAAATAACTGGTATTTGAACCATGAGGAGATTTGAGGAAGGAAGAGGAGCTATTGGGGAGAATGAAAACCATGAGTTCCTTTTCAGCCACATTATATTTGCAATGCCTTCTGGATGTTAAAGTAGATGTGTCAAAAAGACAACTGGTTTTATGAGTATGGAGTTCAGAAAAGAGAATGGGCTGGATCTATAAAATTGGGAGCCAAGTGACTAGATTCGATCACCTAAAGAGAATGTGAAAAGTACACTGAGAGAAGAGGAGACTGCAGAATTTACCAAAATGTAAGAGGAAAACCAGAAAAGTGTGGTACCACAGAATATAAGAAGTAGTTCAAGAAAGAATGCTGTTGACAGGCTAAGATGAGAATGAAAAAAGTGACCTCTGGGTAGGTGACTTTGTCAGAGTAGTTTTAGTGGAGGACTGAGAACAAAAGTCAGGAGATGGTTGAAGACTAAATGAAAGATGATAAAGGGACTATAGTAACTGCAGAACAGTCTCCCCGAAGTATTTTTAACCTGAATGTATACGTAAAAAAATGGTTAAAATAGTAAATTTTATATAGTTTTCTTACTACAGTGTTTTAAATAATGGTAAAAATGACAAAATTGTGATATTTGTTTGTTGGAAAATTGCTATAATAAATATTTTAAAAGAGTATTGCTTGGAAGGCAGCAACATAATGGGGCTCTACTCAAAGGAGGGTAAGATTCGAGGAAAGGTTTTTAAATTTTTTGATGGTAGATTTTATATTTGGCAATGGCAATGATCTAGTAGAATTCTCAGTGATACGGGATGAAGATGATAACTTTGAGAGCCAATTCATGGGAAGTCAAGAAGCATTGTAATGCAGAACATAACTATTGGGATCACCTTCACCTTTTTTTTTTTTTTTTTTTTTTTTGAGACGTAGTCTCACTCTGTTGCCCAGGCTAGAATGCCGCGATATCATCTTAGCTCACAGCAACCTCAAACTCCTAGGCTCAATCGATCTTCCTGTCTCAGCCTCCCAAGTAGCTGGAACTACAGGCACCCACCACAATGCCCCACAGGCTAATTTTTCTGTTTTTCAGTAGACGCAAGGTCTCACCCTTACTCAGGGTGGTCTCAAACTCCTGAGTTCAAAGGATCCTCTAGCCTTGGCCTCCCAGATGCTAGGATCACAGGTGTGAGCCACCACAGGTGCTTGGGGCTAACCTTTAATAGTTACCCATCTAATCCCAGCCAGAGCAATGACACCTGACTTGTTCAAGCTATTTTTACAGCTATAGCATAAACGGACATGGAAAATGCAAAATGCAAAATGTATATCTATAGCCACCAGAGGTCACTAAAGGCCAATTGTGCCTTTTTTTTTTTTTTTTTTTTTTTTTTTTTGAGACAAAGTGTCAAGGCTGTCACCCTGGGTAGAGTGTCATAGCTTACAGCAATCTCTAACTCTTGAGCTCAAGCAATCCTCCCACCTCAGTTTTTTCTATTTTATTTTATTTATTTCACTTTTGCTCAGGCTAGTGTCAAAGACATGAGCTCAAGCAATCCACCCGCTTCAGCCTTCCAGAGCACTAGAAATAGGCAGTCAGTTCTGCCTTTTGACTGGAAGAAACCCAAGCTGATAGTCTTTTTACAATGGAAATGTGGTAGGTAACAATTACTTTCACAAAATTACTGAATCATCTAAATAGAAGTTTATATATTTTGTTTCCCTGCTCTCAAAATAATACTATAATGAAATGTACAAGTAGTTTTTGAGAATGTAGGAAATATACAAAAAATAAATTGTAGTAGGAGAAAACTACTCTATTGCAAATTACCAAACAAGTGGAACTTAGTAATCAGCAGACATAGTGCGTTTCACTACCATTACCACTCAATCTAACTTTAGCAGGTAATTTTTAAATCTGCGATCCTGCATCTTCATGTTTTCAATATAACAAGACTGAAAACACACTGAAATTAAAAAAAATTTTTTTAAGTTTTATATTCTGTTAATGAAAAAAAAATAAAGGTTACCGATAAATCAGATTTCTCCAAGGATTATGCTACTTTTTCTAGTGGAGGGAATGATACTTAATTTTATCAGGTTATCTTCATTCAGTGGATTACTTAATTGCAATACAAAAGCGTAATGTATTTTTTTTTAAGAGACAGAGTCTTTCCCTGTTGCCCAGACTGGAGTGCAGTGGCGCAATCATAGCTCACTGCAAACTCAAGCAATCCTCCTGCCTCAGCCTCCCAAGTAGCTGAGACTACAGGTTCCAGGCCATTGGGCGTGACTAATTCTTTTAACTGATCTCTAGCTCCTGGCCTCAAGCAATCCTTCCACCTTGGCCTCCCGGAGTGCCCAGCCATAACAAGCTTTCTCTAATACTTCATCTGACAGTTATGTATGTAGATAAGGAGAGAGAGAGATGATTAATAATTATCCACCTAACAAATAAGAACTTTTTTTCCAAATACTCATAGAACACTTACAAAACCTACCAAATACTAGTTCATAGAGGATTTTTACAAATCTCTAAGAATGGTTATCATGTCTTCTGTGTTCTTACGACATAATACACTTAATTTAGAAGGCAACAGTTTTCCAAGTCAAATGTTTGCACACTAAAAATGTATTTCTAAGTTACTTGTGATCATGACACAATCATCTTGAAAATTCTAAATTAGACAAAACTAGATGATACTGAATGTGCTGTATAATCATAATTTGTATAATGCAGTTAAAAGCAGTTCTTAGAGACCCAGGCAGGGACTTAAATGCTTTTATTAAAAACAAAAAAAGCAGGGGGAACAAGCAAATTATGCATTCATCTCAAGATGGTAGAAAAACTATAGAGCAAGAATAAAGAAACAGAAATAAATAAATAATGAGGTACTACTGATTGGGGGTAGGAAGAAATGTGAAGGACCTAAACTGAAAAGTTAATGATAGAAGTTAGAAATAGAGCAAGCTTTGAAAGAGTGAAAAGATGTGTATTAGAATTTTAAAGGGAAGGGCCTGGCTGGGTGACTCACCCCTGTAATCCTAGCACTCTGGGAAGCCTAGGTGGGTGGATTGCCTTGCACTCACAGGCTGGAGACCAGCCGGAGCAAGAGCAAGACCCCATCTCTAAAAATAGCCAGGCTTTGTGGTGGGCACCTGTAGTCCCAGCTACTTGGGAAGCTGGGGCAAGAGATTCACTTGTGCCCAAGAGTTTGAGGTTGCTGTGAGCTGTGACATCACGGCACTCTACTAAGGGTGATAAAGTGAGACTCAGTCTCAAAAAAAAACAAATGTTTTTTAAAGGAAGTACACAATTACAAATATAATAGAGATGTGTTAATTTATAAGACGAAATATTAAATGTCTTTATGCCAATAAATTTGAAAATGAAGATGAAAAGAACGATACAATACATAAGTCACCAAAGTCTTTAAGTCATTAATAAGCTATTAAAGAAAATAAAGTAGTAACTGTATATCCCATTCTTAAAAAAGTCACCTGGTCCTAACAGATTTTTAACCCCTCCCTTATAAAAAATATTTCAGAGAATTTTTAAAAAGAAGATCTCTCCAGCTCATTTTAAGATGTTTGGTGCTAAATCTGGAAAGAAAAAAATTTGAACAAATTATGTGAATAGAAAAATCTTAATTAAAATATTTCCAAATCAAATTCAGCAGTGGGTGGGGAAAAAATGTAACCAAGACGTTATCCAGGAATACAAAGGTAGCTCAACATCACATCAAAACTTTTTTTTTTTTTTTTGAGACAGAGCCTCAAGCTGTCACCCTGGAGAGAGTGTCATGGCATTATAGCTAACAGCAACTTTCAGTTCCTCAAGCGAGTCTCCTGCCTCCGCCTCCCAAGTAGCTGGGACTATAGGCGCCTGCCACAAGGCCCGGCCATTTTTTGGTTGCAGCCGTCGTTGTTTGGCGGGCCCGGGCTGGATTCAAACCAGCCAGCTCAAGTGTACGTGGCCTTAACCCGTTGAGCCACAGACACCAAGCCTCGTATCAAAACATTTTTTAATGAAACACATCAAATTAACAGGTAGATGAAAAATCATCATTTCAACAGATCTGTTACAACCTTAAATAAAATACAGCACTCATTCATGTTTAAAAGAAAATAATCTCAGAAAAAAATGAGAAGAAACTGCTCTAACCTTGTAAGTGCTATTTATCAAAACTTCTATTTTAAGGAGGGTGGCATCAAGTCATCATCTCCTTCTTTGTTTCTTTGAATTCACCCAAAAGTAACAACAACAAAATTAGAAGAGGAAAGTAAATTACAAAATAGAGAAAACTGTTAAATCTCTAAATCCCAATGTAAGTGGGAGGGATGACAAACAGAAAAGGATGCCTGCTAATACACATCATTTAAAAAACGTGGGAAGAGGGCGGTGCCTGTAGCTCAAAGAAGTAGAGCATCAGCCCCATACACTGGAGGTGGCAGGTTCAAACACATCCCCGGCCAAAAATTGAAAAAAAAAAAAAAAAAAGCCAGTGGGAAGATATTTCTCCAAGATTAGAGATATACCCTGTAGTGTAAAACCCAATCTTGTTTGCAACAAGAAGAATGAGATACTAGTTGGTGACAGAAGCTACTCAGAACACACTTTGGTTCCAAGAGGCAAAAGATATTATGGGCCTAAAAGATAATTTCATTATGCATTATCTCCCAAGAAGCAATTTATTCCCTTGGCAGAAGGAAACTTTACGCAAGGAAGAGCCTTATCTCTGCTTTTCTCCCTTTGTATGAGAGAAACAGAAATAAGTTCATTCAAAAATGTGAGCTTTTAAAGGCCTAAAGGAGGAGACGGGGAAAGACTGAGAGAGGAACGGAGAGAGCTTCTCTCTCTCCACTTGAATTCTCTCCCTCTACCAGGAGCTTTAGTGTTTTCTGTATTCTTTTCTGTAAATCAATTCTGTCTTACCA
>CAUYRH010110575.1:0-15424 GCA_963574655.1 Perodicticus potto | reverse complement strand
TAGCTCCCCATATTTTTAAGGTAGCAAGACAGGAATGCTGTCTTGAGGTAAGGACCCAATGCTTACCTGAACAGAGACCTAAGAGACTCATTCTAGGGGTGAAGGCATACAAATATGTTGCATTGCACTCAATTCATGAACCATGGCTTCTCTGGGTAGGTAACTATGTGACTAAGCTAAGCTTTTTCCACTACTACATTGATCCTCTATCATTTTTCTTGAACCAATGGATTTCATCTCCTATTGGTGTCATAAATTGACAATGTATTCAATTGTCAAGAATTTTATATTAATGATATTAGGAGAGGCTTGGTGCCTGTAGCTCAGTGGCTAGGGTGTTAGCCACAGACACTGGAGCTGGTGGGTTTGAACTTAGCTCTGGCCTGCAAAACAACAATGACAACTGCAACCAAAAAATAGCTGGGTGCATGGTAGGCACCTGTAGTCCCAGCTTCTTGGGAGGCTGAGGCAAGAGAATTGCTTAAGCCCAAGAATTGGAGGTTGCTGTGAGCTGTGATACCACAGCACTCTACCAAGGGCAATATAGCGAGACTCTGTCTCAAATAAATAAAAATAAGATAAAATAAAATAATATTAGGAGAAAAACAAGAATTCTATACTGAGGTGTACTGAGGCATGCTTTTATTTTTAAACTCACCTCTGTGTGTGTTAGCAAGTAAAACCCTTCAACAGTGGTCATAATTTTAGTGAATAAAACAGTAAAATATAAGCTAAAATCTTGGAAAGAACAAAAGAACATGTTGGTTATATTTTTGTAAGTAAAGTAAGTACAACATCAAAAAAAACAAAAAATTGGCATACACTGACCTTTGTTACAAAATGGTGACAATGGTAATACTACTTACATTCTCCTGAAGAGACTAATTTCACTTTTGAAATTTTTATGATTAATTGAAATGTCCTCATTTTGTGGGGGGTTTTAAATTGTAGTTTTCTTCTAATTACCTTATCAGCTAATAATTTATATTATTATGATGACAATGTTCGTTTCGCCTTTGAATTTATGAAAGTACGTGTTAATTGATGCCATACTATATTTACACATTACTTATTTGAAATTTATTGAGTATTTCTCTTCATGAACTTTTATTTCATTGTGTGAAAACGGAGCTATTTTGTTTTTCTTTCTGCAAAATACCAGTAGCTCAGTGTTATGTTAAAAAACTGATGAATTATCTCTGTGGCCTTTGGTTTTCAATGTTGCTTCCCTAATCAGAATCTGGGTCTCTTGTCAAATGTCACCATCTCAGAGAGGCCTTTCCAGACTATTCTACCCAAAATAGAACCCTCCAACCTTCTTTCCTAATACCCCACATTATCTTCTTATCACTTAAGTTTGAACCTGAGCTTACATTATTTATTTTTGACCTATTTATTATGCCCCTTCCCACAAAGGAAATCATTTCCCTGATTTCCTTCTCTTCATGTCCCCAATATACAGAATAATGCCTGCATACAGTAGGCAATTAATAAATATGTATTAAATGAATGTAGTGATAACTGAATTGAAAAGCTGTTTATCGAGTTTTGAGTATGTAGTAATAGTAATAATTCCCCTTTTAGTTCCTAGGATTTGCAGTTATTAGTATTGATGCTGAAATGTATGTCTTCATATATAAATCTATTTTTAAATTTGGTATTACTTATTTAAAATGGAGCCCACTTTAAAAATTACTGGATTGAAGATAATTATTCTGCAGTAACTAGAAATCCATTTTAAAATTGCTCTTCAGGAAGATTGTGCCAATTTACATTTCTACCACTGATTCATTCTCACTTTACTGTCTGACTTTCAAACTTCTGTTCAGAGGCTTCTGTCTCCACTGGTCTTGGCGTCTCTCTACTTTCTTCCTTTTGAACGATGATATTAGGTCTGTCTTTCTCTACTATAAGCTATATACCCCTTCTTACAGAAAAAACAATCATTTGAAGAAACAACTTGACGTTCCCTTGTTATTTCCTTAGGAGTTATTCGCAAAATTTGTCACGATCATCTTAAAGATTCAAAACAAAATTTGTTGAAGAAGTTATCATTTTCTTCCAATACTCTCTTGCAACTATTACTATGAACACACAAAACTAGATGCCTTTCAGAGGATGAACTTGAAGTTTATATTTTCATCTAGTATTTATATTAGCAAATTATCCTATAGTGATTTATATAATATCTAACATGTTTAATTTTGCCAGTATACAAAGAAAACAATCCTCTTTACGTTCTGTTAGCAATTCGCTTGTGAAAATCTGTATGGGAATATGATCATGAAGCAAAGATTTTCTTTCTTCTTCTTTTCAAAATACATCCTCTTATTTTTGTGTGGCTAATTAACATGGAATGCTGTGCACATCTCTGAAAGGTAGCACCTTTAGCTTTGCAGGCTTTTATCCCAGACATCTGATAATAATTACCGCATAAATAAATTCATAATACAAAGCAGTTCAAAGCAGTCTAATTGCAACAATTAATTTGTAGACTTACCTGATTAAATTTCCCCAGCCAGAATGTGTTGTCTGCATACATCAAAGTTTACAAAAGAGAAGTAACAGAGAAGAATAAATAATGACACTGTCCCTAACAGAGTCCCCCGAGGAACTTCTAAGGTTAAAATAAAAATCTATCAATGCTGAGCAAGAAAATATGTGGTTCCGCTGACATGATGGATGGTTCTGCTAACCTTCATGCAAAGCGATCCTGACACACATTATTACTGAGATAGAAATGAGCATATCTTTGTCTACCTTATTGCTTTTTATAAAGTGGATGAAATGGTTTGGGAGTTGAAAACTCTTTTTATATCGTGCTTGGGAACATTAAGACGATCTTGATCTCTTTCTTCCTCTTGAGACTTGTCTAGCTACTTGTTTATCTGTTTCCTTACCTTCCTGTAGGAATTGAGTAATTGCACAAATGCACGCTGAGGATAGAAAACTGCACAGCATGAACCTTCGCTAGCACAAAAGGGCTTGCCCTGCCATGGAGGGACACAGGCAAATTGAAATTTTCTATCCATGTATGGGACATATACAAGAACAAGTTGCAATTATAATGTCATATTATCTTCAAAGCAAGGTAAAGAAAAAAAATCAGTGGCTAAGAGGAAATAGTATGGGTCAGTTTAAGTGGAAAATAGTGCTATCAAACATTTTCAAAAGCTTTTCATGAAGCCTTTTTTTTTTCCAAAAGCTTTTGCTGTAATTTTTCTTTTTATCGCCCCACTTGTAGCTAACTCTCTTTCAGTCTCCGTGGTATTTATAAACATGTGAGGGACTCTGACGTTCAACCTTGCACTGCAACTGTTTATGATCATCTCACAGCCCCTGCTAAACTGTGAGTGTCCACTCTGTTTTCCCCAAATTTCTTGCCTCTGCCTCTCACCAGGCCCTCTGCTCATTCCCAATTCACAGCTGGCAACGATCAGTCTTTGTGTGAATGCCCTGCCCTTCAGGGGCTCCTAAGCCAGTCCTAAGGTAGACAGGCCGAGAATTAAGGGTCCCTCGTCTCATCTGTACCCTGCCAGTGGTAAGAGGGATGAATTCTGTAAGCCGGTTTGCATGGTGAATTATTGACTGTTAACCTTTTCTTGGGATGCAATTGCTACCCTGAGTGACTACTCCCTTATTTGTGAAGAATGGGGTTGGGTTTTCTTGCTCAAATAAAGTATAAATTAACTTATAAGGAGATCTAAAGCAGAATGTTATTAATAAAGATGATATTATTATGGAATTGTTATAGGGAATCAAGCTCTATTTCGAGGCCCATTGATGTCTTTTATTCTATCCCAATCTATCTCTGGAAATGTGGGTTGGGAGTAAGAGACAGATGACGCAGTATACATATAAGAGTTTCCTTGTGTAGGTAGCATAGAAACTTACTTTAAAGTTTTCATACCAGATAAAGAATAGAGAACATTTTAAAAATCCATGAGAGGGTACAAAGTGTGTGACTGCTCTATCCTGATGAACTGGGAGGCTTCCTTTTCCATTTCATGTGAAAAACATAAATTCTTAACTTTAGGGTAGTGGTGTTTATAAATAAATTTGTTGGCTTCAAGTCTTTGGTTGATTGCCATCAATGTCTCTTTATTTTTACTTCCATATTTTAAAGCAATAGGAGGGGAACCCTTTAGGTGACAAAATTTTGAGTCTTCTTTCCTTTTAGTCCAGAAAAATATCGTTCCAACAATTGTTTTGCGTAGAGAGATGACCTTGACTTAGACAAGGGCTCTATTTGTGTTTCATTCCCAACATGGAGTAAAAATTATGGTAAGTAAGGTGAGTGATGAGAGGGTAAGAAAACCAGAAGATTCCTTAAATAGTTCCTTGGTTCAATTTAAGTTAGAAATTTCACTTGGCTTCCCTATTTTATTTTACATATAGATGCCCAGGGAATTAGTTGTGCTCAAATTCAATGCAATTATAATGTCAAATTAGGTAAAATTCAAATGATCTGTTAGCCTATAAAATAATGTACTATTACCACTCCTTGTTACAGTAGAAAATGAGGAGCTTTCAATGTTTGTACCTAGAACATATTATTGAATTTATATATCTGAGTCAAATAAATTTGACTTTGAAATGCATCTGCCACAGAAGGGTCTACATATAAAATTCAGGTCAAAATAAAATAAAAGCAAATTCTATCTCCTGATGTGAATTAAATTAGAAACTCTCAGAGCGATAGGATGAAAGAAAGATAATAAAGTTTTGGTAATAGAATTAACCATGAAAGAAACCATGCCTTTCTGACCCCCTTTGAAACACCCTCTCCTTTTGGCTTCTGTGACACCATCCCCTGTCTCACAGGCCCGTTTTCAGTAAATTTGACTGGCTCATTGTCTTTTCCATGGGTCCTTTCAAGGCTTTACTCCCTCTCCCTTTTCCTCTTATTCAATCCTAATGTCTCCCCTAGTGAGGTCCCTGAATCAGCAGCAGCAACAAAATCTAATACTGTCAGAAATGTAAATTTTAGGTCCCTTCCCAGAATCTAAAACCTTATTTCCTAAATCAAACTGTTGTTGAGGTAAAGCTCAGTGATAATTATGTCTCAGCAAACCATCCAGATGATTCTGAAGGTCTGTTCAAGTCTGAAAACCTCTCCTTTTTTATCCTCAGAGACTTTCTGCCCCTTGGTTATGGGCTTCAGGTGCAGCGAACTTTCCGTGGGAGACTGTACTTTCCAACAGTGGCCAAGCACGTATCTCCTGCCTGGAAAGCCCTTATAGAACCTTGCTACTTCCCCATCAAGAGCTGGAGTCTCACTGCCCTCCTCTTGAATCTGGGCAGGTTTATGACTTGTTGGTAACAAATCGTATGTGGGGGAATTGAGGAAATTGAGTCTGAGTAACTTCTGAGGACAGGTAAGTCATAAAATGTGATGTCCTCTCTTTTGCTTGTTAGAACATCTGCACTTGACCTCCTGTCAAGTCCTCTCTGGGGCTACCATGCTGTAAGGAAGCCAGCTGCATAGAGAGACAATGCAAAGGCTCTCTGCTCCAGTCTGCAGCCCTAGACTTCCACCCCTTCTTGGTTAGTCACCCGACATGTGACAGCATGAGCCATCGGATGATTCCAGCCCCATTTGTTGAGTCACCCTCCTGCCTTCCAGTCTTGCAGCCATTGCCTAAGCATCACGGGACAGAGGCAGGACAGCCCTACAGTGCCCTTTCTGTGGTCCTCACTTTTAGACTCCATGAGCATAATAATAAGACTCTTCCTTTCCCACAAAATTTGGATTGATTTATGTATCAATAGCAGCAGGAACCCATAGTGCTGTAAACTTCTATCTCCATTTAAGGTCCAGACATGGAAATCCAATTGCCCAGCTGATGACTACATTGGGCAGTTCATCGGCATCACAAACTCAAGAAACCAATGAGACAAATTCAAAAAAAAAAAAGGACAGACCTTTGTCGGAAACATAACCTGCAAAAATCTTCTCCCATTCTGAAGGCTGTCTGTTTGCTTTATTTACCGTGCTCTTGGCTGTGCAGAAGTTTTTTAGTTTGAACAAATCCCAGTAATATATTTTTGGTGTTGCTTCAATTGTCAGGGGGATCCTACTCACAAAGTATTTTCCCAGGCCGATTTCTTCAAGCATTTTTTCTGCATTCTCTTCCAGTATTTTTAAAGTTTCATGTCTGAAATTTAAATTTTTTATCCAGTGAGAATCAATTTTTGTTAATGGTGAAAGGTGGGGGTCCAGTTTCAGTCTTCTACAGGTTGCCAGCCAGTTCACCCAGCATCACTAGTTAAATGGGGGACACATAATCACTTACACATCCATACGAATGAGAAAACACAACTTTAGTCCAGAAAAAAAGAGGGAAGAAGAGGGAGAGGGGAGAGGAGGGCGGAGGGCAGGAGGAAGGAGGGTATTTGGTGGGACTTCACCTAATGTGCACAATGCCATGGTACATTTCAAAATTATTAAGAGTATAAATGTCTTATCATGACAAATAAGCAAGTGAGGCAATGGTTATGCTAATCAATTTGATGTATGCATTTCACATTGTATATCAAATCAGCACATTGTACTCCATAAATGAATTAATGTACATAATTATGATTTAAGAAGAAAAAGGTGAAAAAATAAATAAATAAATAAATAAATAGCTACAATAAAAGATAGTGATTGATGATTTACATAATCTTAACACACAAGCACACACACACACAAAAATACCCAAAACCCAGGGTGGTGCCTGTGGTCAAGGAATAGGGTGCTGGCCCCATATGCTGGAGGTGGTGGGTTCAAACCTGGCCCTGGCCAAAAAATTGCAAAACACAAAACAAAACAAATCCAAAACCTGGTATAATGAATTAGTAAATTCCAAGAGTTATCCTTGGCAGGGGAGATAGCTGCAAAACAGCTAAATCTCAAGCAAACCTAACTTTTATCAAAGAAGAAAATATACATTGATACAATGAGAAAGTTTAAATAGCCATTAAAAAAGGAAGAAATTTTCAAAAGTAAGCAAATTCTTTGTATAACTTTATGAAATCTCTATGAAATACTTAACTTTGTGAAAAAAATGCAATTTACCAAAATTGACTCCAGTAGAGATAGAAATTCTCTTTTGACAATGTTTCATATGAGAGGTAGAGAAAGTTTTAAAAGAGTTCTTTCCCCCCCAAATGCCCCTGAAGTTCAAGTGGATTTATGCATAATACTCCCAAACCCTGCAAGGACAGGTATTCTAAACACTATTTCATCATTCCAGACCTGTACAAAAGTAAGAAAAATTCCAAATTCTTATGAAACAAGTTTAACATTGATATAAAAACTGACAAGGAATATACAAAATACAGTGTAATACAGTCTCACCTACGAATACCAGCACAAAACCTTCAATAGATTAGCAACAGAATCCCACAACCTTATAAAAACAACATACATCATATCACAACCAAATGACAATCTTATTAATAATTCTTAGAAATGATAATCTTATTAATAATTCTTAGGAGAAAGAGCAGGCAATTATCTCTATAGATAATACAAAAATTATTTCTCAAAACTCTGCTTTCATTTGTGACAGCAAAAACACTTGAAATGGAAATTGACAGGCATTTCCTTAATGTTATGTATGTGTATGTATTATTTTTTATATGAATCGTACTCTGCTGAAAGCTTCTCTCTGGGATTTCTCCTTTGCTTTCAAAATAAGAAATTAGCATCTTCAACATGGTTTTATGGCCTGAATACTTGCGTCCCCCTGAAATTCATATGTTGAAACTGTAATCCCCAATGTGACGGTCTTAGGTCTTTGGGAGGTAAGGAGGTCATGAGGGAGGCACTCTCGTGATGGAATTAATGCCTTCATAGGCAGAGACGTGAAAGCTCACTTCCTCCTGCTCTCCACCTTGGGATTATACAACAGGAAGAGGAGAACACGGCCACCTGCAAACCAGAAAGCCAGCCCTCACCAGAACCAGGTCTGCTGATATCTTGATCTTGACTTAGGAACCTCCAGAAATATGAGACAACCCATATTTTAATGAGTAACCTGTTTCATCTCTTACCATTCCCTTCTCATTTGCTGCACTCTAGCCACAGTCACTGCAGTTTTAGTTTCTTGAACCCACCATATTCTCTTGAGTCTCTCCTGATTCCCACGACTGGATCAGACCCCCCCTTCCCTATTCCCAGTCATGACATGCTCTCCCCAAACCATAGACTGTCCTTCATAGCACATATGGTAGTATACAATTTACTGGTTCATGGTTAGCTGTGTTCCATGACAGGAATAAATGCATTTGGCTATTCCTCATCATATCCTCAACACTTGGTGCAGTGCCAAGTTCATACATAGTAAGTGCTCTGCAATATTCGAAGAGCAAATGGATTGATGAGTCCCTGGGGAAACCCAGACAGCCATGAGGTAGTCCCTACCTTACTGCACTTAGAGAAATGAGATTTGAATTCCTTCTCCACTGTATCCCAGAGATGATCATGTTTCTCTGAATTGTATTTCATAGTAAAGGAATCGCATATGTTTGAGCAGTTAGCCAATTTCACAGCAACCTACAAAGAAATATGCTCTTGATAAAATAATTTTGTAGTGTTCTTGATATCTTAGCTTTATTGAACCAGGTGGAATTTACAGACGTTAATGACCTTGTGCAATGCAAAAGTTTATAGATGTCAAAGCATTCAAGTGTAAAATAGAAGAACCACTACACAGCCCCACCCAGAACCCAAACTCTGCTGCTCAGTCATCTCAGGACTCCAGGTCACGGCCCTGTACCTCACATAGTTCATCTAGAAAGGTAACAACAACTCCGTCATGGAAAGCCTAGGGGCTTAGCACAGGTAGACAAAAATGGAAGTTACTAGGAGACTGAAGGAGTAGGGGGAGAGGGAGGGTGATGGAGGTCACAGTGTATGGCCCATCTATAGAGAGTAGGACACAATTACAAGAGAGACTTTATCCAAAAAATGCAATCAGTGTAACCTAACTCTTTGTGCCCTCAATGAATCCCAAATTAAAAAAAAATACTGTTGTCTGTGTATCTTTGTGTAATGGTAAAAATTGATGATTACTGGTTTTTCTGGACAAATTTCAAGTTATGGATGTCAGTTCCAAAGGCTTTTCTTCTATCCCTTTATTTTCTACCCCCAACAACAATTAATTACATTGCCCTCCACTTACGTGATTCTTCTATTTTCCTTGTTTTTCTTTTTCCTTGTCTTTTTCTCCTTAAATGTCTTGGTAGAGGTTGCCTTTCTACCACTCCCACCCTTTTTGCTCACAGCTGATGTCTGTTTGGAAGGGGCACGCTGTCTTGGCACTTTTTTAAAAATCCATTTTGGAGCAGAAGTGATTGGCAGCGCTGACAGTCTTCACGAATCCACTCCCACACTTGAGGTGGCTTGAATTCGCGGGCTTAGTCTCTGTTCACTGGTGCCAATGCCAGACAGTCAGTCTCTCATAGAAAATCTCCTCACAGGAACTTTGTAAGCATGGCAGTTCTACTGGGGGCAATTTGTGAATTTATCTTTGGGGGAGAGTACATAGATCGTAATGGGACACATCTCACTGCAACACAGGCTCGTTCTCTATTTCCTCTAGGGGAAAAAAAGCACAATTATTAGCTGTAAGGTTACTGATGGATATTGCATCAGATCCATAGAGGGGAATGCGACCAAGACTCTTTGGAAACATTAGCATAATACGTTAACATGAACTCTCACTGAAATACTCTTAATATGCTCACTGAAATATTCTGAAATTCACTGAAATGTGCTAGACTGGCTAGGGGTTTAGACTGTTTATTCTTTTTCTAAAAACTCTTACAAGTGTTCCTACCCCTACCCCCTCCACACACTTATCCTTCCGTCCGACCCCAGGTCCCACCACGAAGCTGGAACAAATGATTTTGTGGAGCACTAGGTATTCCCTAAATTCCCACCATAGCATGGCTGGGGCTGCAGAGCCTGCTGCCCTAGTATTGGGCTATCATTCCCTTGCCCAGAAGAGTGGGGTAGTAATTTCCATGAGGTACCTGCTGGCCACAGCAGGAAGCAAAGGGGCAGAGACCAGGCAAGTCAGGACAGCCCTTCTAGGCTTATATCTACTTAACATTGGATAAAAATGACCACATAGACTAGACCAGGATTAGTGTTACACTTGGTTTTGCTCTTGAACAAGCAAATACACAGTGCACATAATATGCATGAAATTATAGATCCAGGGGACCTATATTTCAGGGTTGCCCTTGGTTTCAGGAAGGTAGGCTGGGACATTAATGGTCTCAGGAACCTTCATGGACAGAGAAGTCCACTTGATCTAAAGAACCCAGATCCATCTAAAATAATTTAAGAGTGACAAAGGAAGTAGGTATTCTTTGGATCTACAACATGTACCTTGCCTAGACTGACCATCTAGGGTTCTGAGTTCATTATTTCCTGCCCTGCTACAGATTTGAACTTCTACAGCGCATTTTTCTGCATCATCAGCCCTATCGAAAGTTTCCATGCAGTAATCCTGGCCATACCAGCAACACAGAAAAAAAGAATTCTTTTCTTCCACTGTTTGTACCTACTTGGTAACATACGTTAAGCCTCTGCCAGAATAAACACGTTCATTGTTATTACTGGGGCACTAACTTGTGAAGAATGTAATTAATCTGTGCTTTCTTGGGGTTCCAGAATCACATCGACGATTATCAGATAGGAGTCTTCTGGTCCAGGTAGGATTATGACATCTTTTAAATGTGGATAACAAGTAAGATAGATATAACAAAAAAAGGATATGTTACTGGGGTATTCATCCACAACTTGCTACATGTGATAAAAAGGGCCGTTGAGAAAATTTCCTTCCATCTTTAGGAAATGATGAAAATAAATACAGGGTAGATGAAAGCATACAATTTCAAAGTGCATGTACTCTGATTAGAAAAGGGAGAGAAGTAACACAGCAGAGATTCAGCTACTCTGCCCCTCAGAGGGCCACCTTTGGGAAAGCACCAGCTAATTGTCCCATTTAAGTGGCTGCTTGGTTAGAACTGCATCTGAATGTTAATGTTTCCTTTATTCAAAAAGTCTTAGATGTTCACCAACCAGTGGCATCTTGCTTTTCCTTTTCACAAGCTCCCTTTTGACTACAAGTATGCACAACATTTATTAATTCATCGACTCCATTCAGGTGCATTGGAAGCCAGCATATCCTTTCTCCTTTCTTTTTAAATGAAAAGAAACTAAATTTGAAAAGAAATCTTTCATCTTACTACCTTTCCCTAGAATGTGAGAGCTTTTCTGCCACGCGTAACTTCTTGTGGAGTTGTCGAGTAGGTTTCCTTACAAAGCAAGGCAATGTATTTTGCTTTTAGAGAATAACAGATTTTTTTTTAATAGCATTCATCGTCAAGTACATTTCCATTAGTACAGTGGTCAGTTTCATTAAATGGCATGAATACCTCTATTATGTGCTAGAGGCAATTCCTTCTCCTTACAGAAATATATTGAAAATAACTTAATGTTAATTTCCATGGTGATAGAAGAGAAGACCATCACTAAGAACCGTGATAAGTACATATATCTGAGTTATTCTGAAATGCTGAGTTGGTCTCTTTGTGTCAAGGGTCCTCTGGTTTTTGTTGTTATTATTGTCTCACTATCTGAAAAGAAAAAATGTGTCTTATGAAAATGTTGGGCAATTACTGAATCGCATTCATTTTTTATATCTTGCTGGCCAACCAATTTCTTTCATGAGATAGTGCTTCAAAGTAAGAAGCCTAATTCAGCCTTTTTTTTCCCCGAAGATTTAATAATAGAACTCTTTCTGCATAGAAAGAGTTTTTATATAAGGTGTCAATTGCTAAGATCTTCTTTGCATTGCCAAATGTCACTTTATAATTTTTTTCTGTTGCTTATAAGGCAGAGTAACTGTTAGAGAAGTCCTATATTAATATACATTCTGGCTTTCTTTTTTCCCACTGTGTGTACCTACTTGGCATGACATGTTAAACCTATGCCAGAATAAACACGTTTATTCTTTTTATTGAAGCACTAACTTGTGAAAGATGTAATTAATCTGGTGTGTTTTCTCTGGTTCCAGAATCACCCCCACAAGTATCAGATAGGGGTCTTCCAGTCCAGGGAGGATTTATGGCATGTTTTAAAGAACTTTAGAGAGTCAGGACTTCAAAAAGAGATATAGAATTAGTTAAGCATGAATGAGCTCACATGATGGGTTTTCTCTCTATTTACCTTATTAAATATAATACACTCAGACAAAATACCTGTGCTGGTCAAGATAATTTCCAATTGCTCTAAGCAAGGAAACTCATGAAGAACCTGAAGCGGGCAGCCAGAAGTTTCCAAGGCACTTGTCTCCACTCTAGTTCAAGTTCTCTGCGTTCACTGTTCTGCCCTCATCCTCCTTCCTGCCTATGTCCCATGTCCAACTCTATTAAAATGACTTCTCGCTTTTATCAGGACTTCCTCTGCTATCTGTAGAAATTCAGTGATCTTCTTTCCCACGATGAGCTCTTTGTAGCTGCATGTCTGAGGAATTCCAGCTTTGTACTGCACTCCCTCCAAACACTGTTGGCTTTCGTTAGTGAGAAAACTCGAGAGATGGTTTTTTCTCTCTTATTGCCAGTGGCTCTTTTCCACCTTTCCTGTAGTTAACAGAGGGATTTCCTGTCTTTAAATTTTCCCCAAGCTGGGTGTAATTCAGAAATGTCTATAAAACTCAGAGAGGGATTATGTTCTTGTGGTCACCTCTGGCTCTGGGATTGAGTTCCACTTAATTAACCCAGGTAATGGGTCATTTTACTTCCTTAAGCAGCTGCTCCTCTTCCATGTTGTGATATATGGAGTATGAATGGAGCTAGACCTTTCCCTGACTTATGCAAATGCACCCCCCAAACACACACACACAGAGGCACTGAGACCCACAGACAGGGAAGAGCCCCCCTTACTAAAGACTTAGAATACGGAGGAAATTTACACTGCAGAAATTCAAAAACTCGAAATTGCATAGTAAGTATTCTCCTTACGGCCTTTTAACTACTTTACCATTTGAAATTTTTTCCTACTCTGTCGTTCTTGATTTTCTATTTCTCCCTTCTCTTTCTTCCTTCTCACTTATCTCCTGCAATTTTCCAAAATTTCTCCCCTCCAAATTCTTCTCAGTCTTTCAGCAGAACAATCAAATCGTTCCTTTGCCTCTGCTCTGAAACTCAGCCCCTGGGCCCCTCCAACCCGGCACAGTGGTCAGGTCAATCCAAGGACCGTTATAGTATCAGAGAGGTCTGCCAAGGTACTGGTGATTTTATTTAATAAGAATGTAGAGATGATTTTATATCCCATTTTCCTCTTCATTATACTGGTTATAGTGTCTTTATAGTTTGACTATATGATTTGTCTAAATCTGCATGGTAGTATTCAGAGTGTGTCATTTTATTTCATTGATAAAATAGAAATAGAGGAAAAGAGAGTTTTGAAAAAAATAATAGAATAAACTGTTATAATAATTCAAATATATTAATCTGGGGGGAAAAGTTGAGCAAACAAGGAAAATTAGTGTATTTGTTGCTTATTAGAAATATTTCTGTAGAAAGTACTCAATGTGCTCTTGCTTTTTTGAAGTGTTTGTAATTATGAACCACATTCATCAAGCTTATATAAACTGTTGGGTGGCACTCTGTCACAATTTAGTGAAATAAAACCTTCATTCTAAAAAGATGACTAATTTCAAATGGAAAAGAAATCTAATAGTGAGAAGACAGTTTCCTCAAGTCTGTACCATCTCCTCTCAGAATTTACCTACAACTCTTTCAAAAGTTACATAAAATGGCACAAACACAGGTGTGACCTTGGAAAGAGTAGACGCACAATGCTGCTTATAAAGTTTGGGTTGAGCTCCTTAGACAAGCAGTTGCTGAAGCTTATCCAGAAAGTATGCCGTGAGGAGTATGTGGCTGGGCCTTCCAGTTATGTAATTTGGATTGTGTTGAGAAGGATATTTATGACAGGATCATGGATTCAATCTCCTGATTATCTCAAGAGAAATGCTGATCAGCATTGAGTTTATTTTGGGAAAGGGAGGGTAATCCAGTGTGCGTCTGGGGCACTTGCCAATTCTTCTGTCACAGGCCAAATTGTTTCAGCCAGCTGTCTTGGCCTTCCAGGGCATATTAAGCCCTGCATTGGACAAACTTCACTACTGATCATTACCTCTAGCAGAAACTGCGCAGAACAGACATGACCCCCAGTGCAAGCTGATGACATCAGAGAATGTGAGACCACAAGTCCACTTTACTCTGGCGTCACTGTTAGCTACTGGTGAAACTCTGGAGTCACTCTGGTTGTAAAAAGACATAGGGGAATTCCATTTTCTTTGCCCACATTAACATCTTTTTTATTTGTTGGTTAGATTGGGCCACAACATGGAAAGCAGGCTTAGACAGTAATGTAAAAAACCGATTTCCCCAGATACAAACCTCTTCTCCATTTGCAAATTCCATCTGTATCTCACCCACAACCAATTCATTCTTATTCATGAGCTTAATTTGAACATGGCTTAAGAAGTTGAGTGAAGAATTTGATATTTGTTAAAAATAATTTTAAAGCTCTTTAAGGTGTACTCCCACTAGAAATTTCTGTCTAAGAAAATGTTGGGAAGTGCCTTGGAGACATTCATTGGTGCAAAATTGTCCACTGAGTTTCTATCACGTATTAGACTATTTTCTAGGTGCTAGAAATGCAGTGACGGTCTGTCTGGAGATAATTGTTTCTAGCGGAGACAGCCAAAACACAAGTGAAAAGATAGACAAAGATATATGAGTCTAATAAGTGCTATGAGGAGAACAAACAAGAAGCTGAGGACAGAAGAGCAGAGATCACTGGAGGGCGTTTCTAAAGAGGAGAAGTGTATCCTGAGCCTCAACGGCAACAAGAGTAAAGGAAGAGACAGCAATCTATGCATAGAAAAAGCATAGGCAAAGTCTCGAAGTGGGATCAACCAAAATGAGCTAGTGGGGAATTGGAACCATGTGGAAGAAGGATGGGGTTCAAGATACGCAGGGATTTTATAGGCTAAACAGGGAGCTTGGACAATATTCCAAGCATAATGGTTAAGTCCAATGAAAGTTTTTGTGTGTGTGAATTTTCTTCCTGTAATTATATCCAATATTTGTTTTAAAAATGCCATTTTTCCTGCTTGTGAGTAGAAAAGTTTGGAGGAGATAAAAGGCAACAAGAAAAGAAGGTAGGGGAGGAACCAGTCAGAAGATGGTTACAGCTATTTTTTTTTTTTTTTTTTTTTGAGACAGAGCCTCAAGCTGTCACCCTGGATAGAGTGCCGTGGCATCATAGCTCACAGCAACCTCCAATTCCTGGGCTCAAGCGAGTCTCCTGCCTCCGCCTCCCAAATAGCTGGGACTACAGGTGCCC
>CAUYRH010110571.1:0-51077 GCA_963574655.1 Perodicticus potto | reverse complement strand
ACTAATTGGGCATACAGGCAGGCCCCTGTAGTCCCAGCTACTTGGGAGGCCAAGGCAAGAGGGTTCCTTGTGCCCAAAACTTTGAGGTTGCTGTGAGCTGTGACACTATGGCACTCTACGCAGGGTAATAGCTTGAGCTAGCTATCTCAAAAAAAAAAAAAAAGAATGGCAAAATAGTTATGGTTTCAATATCTAGAGCTGATTTAACTACATGTGTAGCTCAGGCTGAACTTCTATTTGCAGAGAGAGAAACTAGGCATCTTCCTGAGTGCACGATGGCACCGGACTAATGCTCTACCCTAAGATGTTCTCTAAGGTAACTGACCCCATTTGAAAGCACTCAAAAACATCTCTCTTGAAATATAAGAAATATGAAGATTGCTTTCCCATACCTACTATTAAGATTCCTTCAAAACTCCATTTCTTTCTTTTCTTTTCCGAGGTTAATATTTCATAAACCTTAAAGCTTTAAATGTTTAATCATTCCTTTTAAAGTAATTCTTTGAAAATGACATGCAATCCAATGGTTACAAAGCTATACTCAAAGGAATGAAATTCAAGGCAGTTTGCCTTTGCCTCTGGCAGAGATGTGTAGACCGGGAGAGACTGGCAAATTTGTGCCTCCCTGGGGTGAGAGCAATTCCCAGGATCTCATAAGCATGATCAAAGGGGAACCATCAGCAGAGACCCTGTATCCAATAAGATATTCTTTTGTTTTCTTTTTATTAATGTCTTCATTTTAATAAAGAAACCGTAAGGGAAAGGTTTAAGAGTTTCAATAAATAAACAGGAAAAGTAAATCAAAGAGTTTTGAACTTGAAGATAAGTGAAAAGACAGAAACAACCGCTGTGAAATTTATGTCCCAAACATTGCTGAAATCACCTGGGTGGGGAGGGAAGCTTTAAAAACTGCCGATGCCTGGTTCTCCCTCTCAGACTTGGCAGTGTAGTTGGCATCGGTACCACCTGGGTAGTGGGAATTTCCCAGGTGTTTCTAGTGTGTAAGCAGCTTGGGAACCACCATGTCAAAGAGTATTTCCTCAAGAAGATACTTCATGCTCTGTGATGAGTTTTTAGGGACATTTATTACCTATCCTGGGCTAGAGGCTGGCCCCCAGGAAGGCAGGCCATGTCCTGTGTTACTTTATTTGGAACAAGAGTCTTTGCATATGGAATTAAGTTAAAGACCTTGAGATGAGAAGATTATCCTGGACTTTTTTGGGGGGAGGGTCCTAAATCCAATAACAACTGCCCTTATAAGAGGGAGGAGGAGATGAGACAAGAGAGAAGGGGAGATCTTGTGAGCCCTGTAGCTGAAGCTGCCTATGTTAAAATGATGTAAGAACATACGGTAGGAGAAGTGGTAAAGGTTTGATTTCTATGAGAGTATAAACATACTTAAATGTCAACCGGCAATCATTCCCTAACTCTCCTACAGCGGTAACTATTTAGTGCTTGAGTGTCACATCTTAACAGATGCAAGATTTGTGACTTACCCAACTGCTTCTGTAGATAACATCACTATGGGGTAACCTAAGAGTAGTCTTTGAGATATCTTCCAGACTCTGTCTGCATTTGGGAGGTGGCAGGGGACCAACCAGACCAGTGGACATGTGTGGGAGCGGCCATCCAACAAGTCTTTCAACCTCCTACCTAAGAGCTATCCTGACTAAGAAGACAATTTCTCCCACCCCTATGAGTTCATCCCCAGCTAATCAGCCAATCCAATCCCCTGTCCCTTTGTTAACCAAATCACCTTTAAAATTCTTGGAGAGTACTTTCTAGAGAAATTACTTTCATCTATTTGCCTGGTGCCTTGCAGTGTTAAACTCTTTCTCTGCTGCAGCTCCTGTTGTCTCAGTATATTGGCCTTTATCTGGGCAGTAGGCAGGGCACTTGGTTGGGCGGTAACACAGTAATGAAAGCAGATTGGAGCAATGTACCCACATGTCCAAGAATGCCCATAGCTACTAGTAGCTGGAAGAGGCATGGGAAGGAATCTGTCCTAGAGGCTTTGGTGGGAGTATGGCCGTGGTGATACATTGAGTTTGGACCTCTGGCTTCCAGGGCGGTGAGAGAATAAATTTCCAGTGTGTTAAGCCACCCCGTTTGTGTTGGTTTGTTATGGCAGCCCTAGCAAACTAACATGTTGCTTAATGCTGCTATGGCAGTGGGGTAGACGCTAACGTGGAGAAAGTTAATAAATGCTAGCTTCTGGCCAAGAGTATATCACAGACACAGGGAAAAATTGTGTTTCAGGTTTAAATATCCCCACTGTGAGTAGCTGGGCTGGGACAACAGCTTGGCAGGCCATTGTTTGCTGAAGTGAAACCTCTTCTGCCTGATGTATTCTTTATATCATTTAGGACTTTATCAGTTGAGATAAAAAAATTCCACTGGCTTTCCTTATACTGGTGAGTAGATGATTGACTGCAATGTCCTCAGAGAATGCTCAGTGACTTAATTAGAGGATCAAACAATGTAAATGGGATAGTTTCTTTCCATCTGTCAGCTCTGCTCCCCTTCACTTGAACTCCATTCTCAGGCAGGCTTGGTCCTTTGAGGACAAGACAGTAGCAGCACCAGACCTTATGGCTGCAAAACTTCAACAGCTCTGTCCCAGGAGTATCAGCATCTAGTGCTTCACTGTTGGGGATGGGATTAAATGCTAATCCCTGAACCCAGGGCTATGGTCAGGGGCAATACCATGTATTAATGTGGGTGCATGCACCTGGATGTGTACTAATGTCTCTGAATACTGGATTCTGTCTCAAAGCTAAGTTTTAATGATTAGGGGTTCTGACTTATTGTAATTTATTCTTATGGATAGAATACTTGCATTTTAGTCTTACTGGACACAACCAATTAGTATTCAGAAACTATTCTTCGGGCATTTTTCTTTTTTGTTGTTGTGGAATTTTTCCTTGGCCACAGGCCCTGCATGGAATGAAATCTGTCCCTGTGTGATAATTAGTAAAAGATGACAGACACTGCAGAGTGCCTCAACAAGGCAGAAATGAGGCATCTGATCAACCATATTGGGGACCACATGGTTTGGCTTTTAGGTGTACATATGTGGGCATTTCCTGTAGAAGTTCCTCTTCCCAAATAACTGTCTGAAACTGAAATATGCTAACCTCTTGTCATCGCTGAGATGTTGACATGGGGTGTGTTTGGTTCCAAGGAGTAACACTAAAATAATCCTTCCCTTTTTTGAGTATTTGGCTTGGGGGCCCATTCCTAGACACTAGGGGTGTATGAGATATTTCTTAATTTGCTTTCCCCTTCTCTAGACAGCCTATCTCCTTTTTTTTCAGTTAAACTGAATTTCTTGTTCTGTAGAGATTTCACAGTCTGGATTTTATTGATACATTCCTGTGGTGTTATTTAATACCCCCTATACTTCCTGAAAATTAGCAAAGAGATCTAAAGTCTGGATCAAATACAGATTCAGATTTGATTATGGGCTGGGGGAAGGTCTTCCTCAGAGGTGGTACTGTGCTGTTCCATCAGGAAACACCATGGTCTAGTTGTCTCTCTCTCTTTTTTAACACTAGCAGTCTTTGTTGATCAATGCCTGCATCTATTAATATGTTAGTGGTTGCTAAATGGTGACGCATTAATTTTTTAATTAGATTTTTTAGGATTTCAGATGAATGTGAGTACACAATTAGGTTACGTTGTTTGCATTTGTTAGGTAAACTCCAGTTGTAATTGTGCCCCTCCCCCAGGAGATGTGCCATATACCCCTACATCATGCCTGTTAGGTGAGAGCACACTAATCCCCTCCCTTTACCCCTTCCTCTTCTCTACTCACCCCCTCCCTCTCCTCTTGAGCTTGTGTTTTTCTCTAGTGTGGATGTGTATTTGCCTACTAGTTTTCATGTTAGTATTGAGTACATTGGATACTTGCTTTTCCATTCTTGTGATATTTTACTAATTACAATGTTCTTCAGCTCTATCCAGGTTAATGCAAAAGATGTAAAGGCTCTCTACCTTTTTATGGCTGAATAGTATTCCATGGTGTATATATGTCACAGTTTATTAATCCACTCATGTGTTGATGGGTGCTTGGATTTATTCCACATCTTGGCAATTGTGAATTGGGCTGTGATAAACAATCTAGTGCAAATGTGCTTCTAGTAAAATAATTTTTTTTTCTTCTGTGTAGAAGCCTAGTGATAGGATTGCAGGATCAAATGGAGGGTCTACTTTTAGTTCTTTGAGGATCCTCCATACTTCTTTCCGAAGACGGTGTATTAGTTTGCAATTCCACCAATAGTATAAAAGTGTGCTCTTTTCTCCACACCCTCACCAGCACCTGCAGCTTTGAGAGTTTGTAATGTGGACTAATTTTACTGGGGTTAGGTGATATCTCACAGTGATTTTGATTTGCATTTCTCTGATTAATAACAATGAGCATTTTCTCATGTATTTGTTGGCCATTCATCTCTCTTCTTTGGAGAAGGTTCTGTTCATACTTCTTGCCCAGTGATAGACAGGATTGCCTCCTCTTTTTTGGTTGATTAATTTGAGTTCTCTGTAGATACTGGTTATCAAATCTTTGTCAGATTCATAGCATGCAAATATCGTTTCCCATTCTGAAGGTTGTCTGTTTGTTTTAACAGTTGTGACTTTAGCTATGCAGAAGCTTTGTAGCTTCATTAAGTCCCATTTGTTTATTTTTGTTGTTGTTTTGATTGCTAATGGAGTCTTTTTCACAAAATCTTTCCCCAGGCTGACATCATCAAAGGGTTGGTCCCATAATTGTAGGTTTGTTATTGTTTCATGTCTTAGATTTAAATATTGTATTCATAGTGAGTCAATTTTTGTAAGTGGTGAAAGGATTGGGTCCAGTTTCAGTCTTTAACATGTGGTTATCCAGTTCTCTCAGCACCATTTGTTGAATAGTGGTTCTTTTCCACGGTACATGGTTTTATTCGATAAACTTATATGTTTAATCCATTAAAATAATTCATTTACATAGTTTGAAAAGTCAAACATACGCAATGATTTTGGGAGATTAAAATACAAAAAAGTCTAATAGTATAATAATGTATAACAAAACCCAGCATTCCTTTGATCCACTCTAAATATTTTCCAAAACAAACAATTTAATGAAATGAGTAGGATTGTTATGCAGTTTTGCAAACCTTTTTAATGTGTAGCTTAATAGGAGACAGCTGGATTCTCATAGCTTCTCTGCATGTATCCTCTGGAAAACTCCCTCATACACTAATGAGTGTACAAAAGGCAAATAATATTATGACATAAAGATAGTTTTGACCTTGTAGGCGCCTTGAAAGTGTCTTGGGGACTCCATACTTTAAAAACTGCTGCTCCAGGGAGCAAACTTTCCTCCCTTTCCTGGGAAAGAAGGGGTGGGTGGTCTGATTGTGAGAGGGAGGGAAGCAGGCTGGGAGTCTAAGTACTCTCTACACAGAGTTTCTCCAGTTCTCTGTTTTAAGGTTCAGCCTTCGTCTTTGCACTTTGTTCTTCTTGATATGTACTGGAGTTCTACAGCATGGATTGCCTTGTTTTCATTTCCTTTATAAACTCTAAAATTGCAGCTTTCCCCACTCTGCTAAGCTGATGTAGTGGTTTTAAAATATGTCTGCAAATACTTTGATACTTCTCCCAGTGAAAGGTGAGGATCTGTGTTCTCTCTTCCTACATGTGGCTGTCCTCAGTGATTGACTGAGTGTGGTGACACAGTGCTAAATGGCTAAGTGCTAAGTGTTGGGATACTCGTCTTCAGATCCCCGAGGTGCTGTGTGAGAAGTCCAAGGCTACCATGTCCCGAGGAAGCCCAGACCACATAGAAAGATCACATGCAGGTGTTTCAGTGACAGCCCAAGCTGAATTTCCAACAAATATCCAGCATCAACCACCAGATGTGTGAGTGACTGAGCTTCCAGGTGGTTTTCGTTCCTGGTTGTTGACTCACCCATCTTTTGACTCTTCCCAGATGAAGCCTCCAACGTTGTAAAGCACATGCTGCTCCTGCTGTGTCCTTTCCAAATTCCTGACTTCCAGATTTTGTGAGTGAGCATAGAAAACCCAGCTGTTTTAAGTTGCTAGTTTTAGGGGTAGTTTGTTACACAACCGCAGTTACCCAGAGCAGTTAATGATCTCATTCCTCTGTTCCTCATCTTCTAGAATGTTCTTGTCATTCTTCATCCTTTGCCTTCTTTTGGTTTCTTTGTCCTTTTGTCTTTTTTATTTGTTTAATCTCTTTATTTCTTTACTCTTATTTTAGGATTTTGGCTGGTAATAGAAAGAAATACATGTTCACTTTACAATGTTTCAAAAGATAACTTTCCCAAGTGTTTTATATCCATCCCATTGAAGTACATTTCAAAATTATATTCATATTCAATGCAATGCGGCTTAGGTTGGCATCTTTGTATGTCTGTGTATGCATGAAACTAGCCCTTTTAATAAGAATGACTATTCCATGAAATCACCAGTGTGCTTATCGTCGGCCTTGCCCATGGTATTCCACTAAAGCCAAGATGCTCTAGATGATAACACATTTTCCGCACCCTAGGTACTTGGGATGGTATATTCTTGAGTTATCGCGTACACAGTTACAGTGCTCTAAATCTCCAACAGGAAGTTAACCACTTAATAAAGTATTCCTGTTTTCTCTACAGATGTCTACACCGGTCAGATAATAAACAAAGAGTCAAATCAAATCAAATCAAATCCAGTAGGTTTGTTGAGCTGGTTAGGAAGGGTAGTGAGTGGGAATGCCATCTAAACAGTTTCCACAGGAAATTAGTCTGGAACCATCTGCTGCCCATCCAGCTAAGATCAGGCTGATGGGGCTAATGCATAATGTTTGACTGTGATTATTTTCCCAAGTGTAGGGAGAGGTAATACCCAGATGGACTGTATAAATGGAAGCATTTAACTTGTTCTGCCCAGTATCTCAGGCACTTCCTTTCATTTATTCCATTAAGATTTTCCTTTTTCTCTAGAGCCGTGATTTTCAACTGGTGTGTGGCAACATACTGGTTATGCTGGGTGAGATCTTAGGTGGGCTGGGAAAATTGTAAAGATCATTAATTAAATTGTTTTCAAAAGAAGTTCAAAGCACTGGAGGTATGTTCTATTTTTTAATTTTTTTTTTGATCTACATAATTTAAGCGTGCCATGGAAGTTTAACTATAGGTTTAAGTGTGTCGTGAGATAAAAAAGTTGAAAAACACTGTTCGAGGACCATTGAGTATACTACTACGGAACTAGCACTCCTGTATTAGGGTAATAATCACAAGATAACACAAACCTTGCAGAGTGTGAACAAGAGATGCATGAGAATTGTCTGAGCAGACCAGATCCTTTCTCTCACTGGACTCTTTCTTTCACCTTTGAGATGCCACCCTTTCTATGTACTAGGACCCTCTGCCAAGATTGTCTCCTTGTGGTCCCCACCTTTTCAGAAGAGTCAATTCTTAGTTCTCATAGCTCAGATCCAGTTCCACTTCATGACGCTTTCTCAGCTCAGCTGTACCATTATTTTTTCATCCCCTTTCCTGGAAGAACTCATCAGTCACTTTCATCGTTGATGACATGGGCATGGTTTTTAATGACCCTACATGTGCAGAATTGTAACATAATTTTTTAAAAACGGAATTTAACATTTAACTTGCGCTCCCTTTGGTTAATTCTGAGATTTCCTGCTTCTTTTAGCAGGGAGGTTGCTCTGCATTCCAGGGACTCTCCCAGGACCACGAGGAAGAGGTGTCTACCTTTGCTTGCCATTGGTCCCTGTTGGTGTCTGCTGGCTCATCCCTTCCTGTCTCAGTTACTGCTTTTTATTCTTGCTGGTGTCCATGAAACCTGGGCTTTCCCAAATAGATTCAGATGCAAATTCTACAAGAATATTCGCTGTTTCTAATTCGACTGACATTGAGTCTTCCTCAGATCCTCTGACTCTCTTTGCTGTTCTGAGCCTCCATAGCGTCAGGTCAAGGAGAACTTCTGATGTTCTTCCAAGTGACCTTGGGCACCTGAGATCTTGGTGGGGTTGTCTTCAGCAACTTCTGCCTGGTCATTGCCTGTGCTCTACCACTGCTGGGTGTGTGGAGTGATGTTCATATTTCTTCTGTTTTCACGTCCCAAACCTGTGCTGGGGTCTTTTAGCTGAGGGGGCAGGTGTGTGTCAGGGCACTCAACAGCCTCTTGGGCTCTTGCTTCCCTCTGGCTGCTGCTGTGGCTCCTTTGTGGGTGGAAAATTCTTTCTGCTACCACGTGGGGAGTGACATTAAAATAAATTTCTTGCTGCAAGTAGTCTTCTGTTTATTTTGTATCTGAACTTAGAAGTAGGAAAGCCAATAATTTGAATCCTTTGTTCTCATGGCTGCCTGTGACAGTTCCCTCATGTCCCTTCACCCCCGAAATGATGGGCACAATTTATTGGTCTTGTGTTTCTGTTAGGTAGACTGTGAATGTCTGTGTGTGTGTGTGTGTGTGCGCACGTGCACATAGGAGTTGGCTTGTTTTCTTTTAAAGATTTTATCTTTGGAGATACAGGTACACTCTTTTTATTCTTTCTGCTATTTTTCTCTTTCTTGCTGCCTATAATTCATATATGACAACTGGAGCAGCCTCAGGGTATCCTTGAGGATGTAAATTAGAGTCTGAGGATGGCAGGGCATGAAACAAAGGGGAGCCTGAATCTCCAATAACTTCAGGAAGCAAAAATCCTCTCCCTAAGTTATGGATTTTTTCTTTATATGTAACTAGAACTACTTTATTTATTTACATATTTATTTATTTATTTACTGATTGATAGAGTCTCCTCGACTGAAATGACATCAGCCTAGCTCACAGCAACCTCAAATTCCAGGATTTAAGCAATCCTCCTCCTCCTCCTGAGTATCAGGGACTACAGGTGTCTGCCATGATGCCTGAATAATTTTTCCATTTTTAGTAGAGAAGGGATCTCTTGCTCACGTTTGTCTGAAACTCCTGATCTCAAGGGATCCTCCTGCCTCAGCCTCCCAGAGTGCTAGGATTACAGGCCTGAGCTACCTCGCTCGGCCAATCTACTTCCAGTTGACCTAGCTATCTTCATCATTTCCAATGTGCGTGTATAAGGGTTGGGCTGCAAAAGTAAGCAGGATGTCCCCCCTGTTCTCGGGGATCTCATGAGCCACTGTGCAGGGTGAGACCCTGCACAACTCCCTCTGGCATGAAGTGGAACAGAGGTACAGAACAGATGAGTGAACGCTGTGAGCGTTCTGAGGAGAAAGGGCACATCAGGTTTAGTAAGTGCAGCGGGTCCCGCAGCAGAAGATGGATTTTGGTGGAATTGGTAGTTTTTGTAAGTGGTTGGAGACAGGCAGGGAAGGGCTTTCCAGGAAGCATAACTAGTATAGCAAAGAGCTTGTCTGTCCAACGAATACCGCGTTGTCTAGGTTGGCAAAATTCCTGTGTGGAGAAGAGCAGGGAGGGATGAGGTTGAAAAGTTAGGTTGAGGCTACTTCTTGGCACTGAATCCCATGTCCCAGGGTCGGTGTGTTAAAAGGATAGCAATGAGCACATTTTTCTTTCTCATTTCCATGTTCTTGGTCTTCTCCATAGTCAGTTAAAGCATGCAACATCCTTGAAAACAGAGACATTACAATTCTTAAAGTTAGAATGCAAATGAAAAGCAACTGTTAATATTTAGCTCATGACATTCGAAGTAGGATTTAGCAGAAAAATGATAGTCTTGAAAGCCAAATTTTGTCTGAAAAGGAGAACTTTCTGAATTCCTTTTATAGGCTGAGAGCAGAGCCCAGAGGCCTCAGATCACAGGATTCTACTACAAGTGTTCGAAAAACTCTCCTTTCTCTTTTTCTGTCTAAGCCTGAAGACTTGATGCCCAAGTGGGACTCAGGAATAAGACAATCCAGAGCTTCCCAGCTGTGTGTGGCCAGCAGGCTATTGGCATCTGCTCACCATGGTCTTCACGAAAGCCCGGCATGTCCAAAGGTGGCGATGCCTTTTGGCTGGTAACTGCGGCTCCTGGCTGGGAGCCTGTGGATGTGAATGATTTTCCTGGGGCTTGGGCAGAATGGAAGCTGGCACTTTCCTGTGCCTAGGAGATGCTGCATTCGCTGGGTGACTCTAGGAGCTGGCTGGTAGGTGGGGTGTCTTGTTACACAGTGGGGACACGTGGTCTCTGATGTTACTGGGGATGTGCGGGGGTGGGTTCATCTGCCCGGTGCTCAGGAGCAGGGGTGCAGCCTGAGGGCCTGTGGTCCAAGTTCAGAGGCGAGAGGGTCAACTTCTGATGGACCTGGTTGGGGCTGTGTTCCCATGTATCAGGTGCTTTTGTCCACATGAGGAGATGCAGGCTTTCATGGTGTCAAAGCTAGCGGGGGGGCAGCTGTTGTAACGAGGCATGTGGCTCTGTGAAGTAATTCCATCATCACTTTGAATACTTGATGTGGGAAGAAGTTGGATTGCACTTGAAGTATCCACATTATCACCAAAAACTTCAACATCTATTGGTTAATGTGATCAAAGAAAGAGCTAATAAGTTATTTAAATGTAATTTTAACTATTGTAAATTTTTGAATTTTTGTAAAATTCCAAAATTTTGTATGGTTATAAAACGCCGTGTAAAATTGATTTTATTTATGTATGTATGTATTATTTATTGTTTGAGACAAAGTCTTGCTCTGTCACCTTGGCTGAAATGTCGTGATGTGATCATAGTTCCCTGCAGCTTTGAACTCCTAGGCAGAAGTGATCTTCATGCCTCAGCCCCCTAATAGCTGGGATTATAAGTATGACCACCGCGCTTGACTAATTTAAAAAACATTTTACTGGTAGAGATGGGGTTTTTCTGTGTTGCTAAGGCTGGTCTCAAACTCCTAACCTCAGTGATCCTCCTGTGATTCCAAGTGCAGCCAAAAATGGTTTTGAATGTATCACTCACTTGTGAAATCAAGTTTCTCATTAATGTCAACTGTCTAGAATTTGAAGAGCTTACCATTAAAAACTTGATCAGAATTGCTTGCGTCTGTTTTATAAAAAGATAAAAAAAGTTTTATATTCAGGATAAAAGCTGAATATAAAATTTATGTGCATAAAATCAAGCTCCAGTTTCTCTTAAAAGATTGGAAAATATTTGCGCACATTATACAAATTCAAAATTTAGTTACTTTCCTAATACTTGTTTTTTTTATTTATTATAATTGTGTTATACAAACAATGTAATGAACTTTTTTACCAAGCCATGTAGATGTCCTCAGATCCCTCCTAGTGTACCCCAGAGTACGTACAAATAGTTCCAGTGTTTTTGTTTGTTCTGAAAAAGATTGAGAAGGATTGACAGAAAAGAAGGGAGGTTAAGGGAAAAAAGTATACTAAATAAATCAAGCGTTAAGCATTATAAAACTATTCAGGAGACCAAGATGAATAGTAAACTCTCTGGGTTATACTGTGGGACACTGGAAGATTTAAGAAGCAGCTTTGCACGTGCCCACTACTAAACCTAAAAAATCAGGCGGTGGCTCAGCAGCATTGGTAGAAAGAGCTGGACATAGAGGTCCGTAGCAGTCTGTCTGGTTTCCCAAGCGCCTGGATGCAAGAATTCCCATTGGCCCCAGGGAGGGGGTATGGAGTTGTCAACTGTGATGGAGCCTGACAGAAACATGGAGGGGGAACATAGAGATGGCCACCGGTAGGGCCCTCTCAACTGGGGACAAATGACTGGGACCAGAGGGGGATATCCTCACATTATCCCAAACAGCCAAATATGGATTCCTGGAGATCACAGTAAATCCCTTTTATGTTCACACTGGTCATCTTGGGGAAGTTGGAAGTGAGGGAGCAAGTTCTGAAAGACTCAATATCTGGCAAAGGGTCTGATTCATCTAAAAGAGGTCATGAAAACTCGCCATGTTAGGAGGCTAATTGGAATGGACTGAGGGTTTAAACATCATTGAAACTAATTAGTTAAAATAGAAGACATTAAAATATTACTAATTGTAAATCTAAATTATCTGTACTACTTAGCCAGGTGGTGGGTTGATGAGGATTAGGCCAGTCTTACTGAAAGAAGAAGCGAAGCTTTCTGGCCACATCTGAGTGCAATGTGAGAACACGAGCATCTACTCTTTCCCAGCCAAGGTTTAGGTCCCTGTGTCGGTAAAGTGGTGCCTTGAAACCTTCATCAGTATCAGAGGCTCTGTCTGCCTCCCAGGCCTTTAATATACTGGCCTTTCCCTCCTTGCTTGCCTGACCTTCTCACCTCTCCCAAAATGGACACATACTGCTTCTGGAACTAGAACCACACCCCCATTCCCCCAAACAATCAAAATAAAATCTATTTTTAAGTGGAAATGATAAGGTTTTATGTTAGGGAACAGTTGGGAGATTTCTCCTAAGCCCTAAAATAATCTGGCCTAATGAATATGCTCATTAGACTTATTTAATTTCACACTGCCTTCTTTTCTTAAGTCCTAAAATATATGAAAATACATTGGGTGACAGAATGGTGATGAATCCCCTTACATAAAGTGGTTATAACTAGAGATTGTTTTTAAAAAGCTGGCATTGAGACATCACCAAATACATCCTCCTAGGTCTGCAGAAAGGATTTTGGAAATGGCATGTGATATATTAATTCTTACTGCTTCCCACATAGCATGAAATAATCATTTTTTTTAAAGCTGAAAATATTGGATGATTATCTCTAATGTGAAATGTTTTTTTTTAGTTATAAAATGTGCATTGTGAAATGCCTGTCATAGGTGTTTCTGGGGTGGTAATCTCTGGAATGAAGAAAAGAAATAAAAAAACAGAAAAAAGAATGTTTGGGAAAGAGCTGGCCCCTCCGCCAACTCTGTTGCTGTGTGTTGGCCTTTCCCACCATGGATGTTACAGCTTGCTCAGGCTCCTACTTCCTACCTCTTCGGCCTCCCTCTGTTCTCCTTCTCCCAGCAATGCATCTTAATGTGGGTCCTTTCTCTTGAAACACTCATTATCTATCACATAGTGTATGGGAGATGCATAGTAAATATGCTTTGTGTCTTTAAAAATTTGTGTTTTTTAATTGTTTCCTTTTAAAAACAAAGAGTGCCATTAAGGTGTTTAAACTTGAATTATACATAGAAAATGTGAATATTACTCATTACAGTGCCAACTTCAGTACCATTTTTTTGTCCTAAATTACCCCACTAATCCAAATGCTGTAAGGAATGGCTGGTATATGAAAGGTGATTAAGGTAGGAGTGATGGATGCCTACATTTTAAATAAGGAACATTAGCTCTTTAATATATCACAGAGCCCTAATTTATAAAGCTGTCCTCTGTTAGCATCTGTCCACCTCATGTTGCCAGGGTTTTGAGGACACAAGATGCTATTATTTTAGGGACAAGTCCTTGGGCCAGGTGGCACTGCTGAGAGAATGGGGGAGAGTCACATTGAGGGACAGTGCTTTCTTTGTTATGACTTTCTTTTCTTTGAACAGGAAAAGGGGTAATATGTTCACTATGTAAATTAATGATAAGCCTTTTTTCTCTGTAAAACATTAAAATTTTAGATGGTAATTGTTCTTTGACTCTGGACATGAGTCTTTGGAGCCATCTTCTTTGGTAAAAGCAATTCACTCACATGCAGTGGAAACAGCCATCAAAAGCTTTCATAAAGAAGCTAATAGTAGAGAGTAATAATTACTTTGCAAGGGCGTTGGGGGAATTAGTCAGAGTTTCTGTAAAGTGGTTTGGAGACGAAAAGTGCAATATAAATGCTAAGTAGCCCCATATTTTTCTGGGAAGAGGCTCAGTAAACGTAATCAGGGCTCTTCTCAAGCTGAGCAGCCTGATGGCCACCTCTATGCTCATATTTAATGTTGATGAAATCACTGGCAAAACTTCCAACTGAGCATCTCAATCTTCCTTCTCACTGCGATGTGAATGATTTCCACAGACGTTAGAGAAATTCCTGCTTATGAAGCCTTTATGAAATTCTAAGAATTGGGAAAAAACAAGGCATATAGCATTAATATAGTAGATACTCAATAAAAATTTATTTTATATTATTTTATCATTGTTTTATTGGTCCTCTTTATATTCCAAAGTACCCGAAGACAATATGAGCACTAGATGGCGCTATGTCACCATGAAGACTGCCAGGGTGGTGGGGCGTGAATCTCTAATTTTGTAATTAGCCAACAATGTAGATAAGCAGAGGTTTAATTTAAGTCATTTCCCCCTTATTATATACCTTACAAGAATCATGACCTTTTTATTTTGAAGGGGGGGGACAGGAGCCTACTGTATTATTTTATCTCTGCATAAAGCAAATTTAATTTAATTCTCACTTTGAAGGAGAGGATGCCAGGCTGCCACCTGCTCTGTTTCACAGTGTGTGGCTTTGGTAATGAGCTATGATAGCATTCCTCCTGCCACTAACTCCGTGTCACATGAGCCGTTGGAAGGTGACTTGAGATGTGGAGAAATGGAGGTTCGTGATTGATTCTCACGACGAGAACGTGCTTTGTACTCTTTCCTTCTCTGAAAGCTAACCACTAAGTTTTGCTAAAACAAAAGTATTGGTTTCCTCTTAGTCCTTGGACATTCCCATAATGGGCTAAAACACTAAAACGTTCTTCTTCCCTTTAGAAAAAGGTTTGTAATGATTCAAACTGTTAATGATTTTGAAAATAGTGGAACAGTTAGGCCTTACAGTGACATGTAAGAGCAAATTCTAGCAAGAGATCACTGGCTTCTGTTGTGAATAGAATTATCTTTATGAGGACAGAGAATGTTCCTCCCAGCTTCCCATCTTTTACTGGTATGAGGCCATGTGGCATTTTAATTTGCTAATCTGTGTTCCAATCTGTTTAGTTTTTAAAACCTTCAAGAACGGTTAATTCCTTTAAAGAACCAAAAGGGAAGGAAGGGAGTCCTTCACCAGGTACAGGCCTCCGAATGTTGCATTACTACACTGGGACGCATGGCTGGCTGAGTCTCTACATGCTTGTGCTCTGTCAAGGCAGCCTGGATGACTCAAAAAGGAAATTGGGAAGGAGAAATTTTAGAAAGGAAGCCAGCAGACTCACGGGGTTGCCCTGGGAGATTATATATGTATATATATGTTTTTCATATTGCAATGCCCTGGGGTATTTTAAGTTTCCGAGGGAAACACAGCAGTATCTATCAGAGACCAAACAACTCCAGAGTGTCAGTGTTAGATTGTACTACATTCCTGGCGATGACATTGCATTTTTGCAGTGGCAAAGTTGACTTTTTGGAGATTGGTGGGATAAAAAGCAAGCACTGTGTAAACATTATTATGAGACAGTCAATGAGAATGTCAGTGTCCCTTCTGATTCCAGGGGTCAAGGGCCTATGCAGAGCCCATGAGGTACAAGCGCATCACTTGTGAGTAACTGCGGTTATTTAAGAATTAAATAAAACTTTTTCCTTCAGTTTATGTGTATTAATTTTAAAAATGGCTATTCAATTGTCAGGACATAGATACTTAGAATGTTTAGGTCCAACTGCCTAATAAAAGGAATGGTTAGGTATTTGTTTGGCCTTGGGGTGCTGGGGCACTAAAGGTGCAGTGACCTTAGGAGGTTTGGGAACTTAGGGGCTAACACTGAGGGCTTCTTGAAGTTCCTTGAGGGGGGCTTGACATGCTTCTGCCTCAGAGCCTTTGCTGTCACTGCTCCCTCCATCTGGAAGTTGTGTCCTCAGATAATAAGTTGACCAAAGTCCTCCTTTGCTGGGTCTTTGCTCAAATCTCGCCTATTCAAGGAGGTCCCCACTCACCGTCTTCCCTCCCCAGAGCCCCGCTGCCTCTTCCTTCCCTACTTCCCCCTTTTTATCCATCATCCATCTCAGTTTTAATGCTCCATACAACTTAGTAGTTCATTATTTTTGTTGTTTATTGTTTGTTCCTCTTGCTTAACACGGTGAAGTTCTTTGCTATTATTTTTCACTCAGAAATAAAAAGAAATGTTTAGAAAAGCACCTAGCCCACCATTGTTAGTAAATATTTGTTGAACGAGTGCAAAGTATCAGTGGTATCTCAAGCCTGCTATATACATGTTTTTGCATATATTTATTATATATTATACAAAAATTATACAGAAAAAATACCTTCAGAAGTCGTTCTTCCTCTGAGATGTTTTGTGATTCCCATAGTGGAAGAACAGTTAACTGAGTTATTTTTGTTTGTTGTTGCTTAAATAAATCCTTATGTTTTGCTTTATCAAATGAGACAGGGAGTACATCAAAGATTGTGTTCTTGCTTTTCCCAGTTCTCCATTCTTTTAAGTGAGGCACAGCCTTGGGCCACATGAGAATGTTTGGTCTACACTGGTGGTCCCATCGCATTATAATGGAGCTGAGAATTCCTATTTCCTGTTGAGGCCTTGAGGATCCTGATGGTCCAGCCCTGTGGAGGTAGTAGTCTTTATTCCCCCTCTTCTTCTTTGCTCCTTATTATTTCCCAAAGTTAACATCTGGGAAACACGCTTACCTTCATTCAGTGCTTGAAAAAGTGGGAAGGAGTTTTATACCCACTACCTTCAGTTTGGACAAAAATCTGATTGTCTTTATTATGTAGGGAGATATTAAGTACATATTAAGTAACTATGTTTTATTTAATTTGACCATAAGCTTTCACTGAAATACAGTGTGCATGGTATTAAATATTGGTAATCAATATCATTTAAAAATGAGGATAGACTGCCGTTTTTGCATTAGAGAAAAAGAGGCTCCAAAATTGGTCAAGTATCTCTTGAGAAATACTACCAATGATAAAACCGGATTATAAAAATTAGCAAAAAATTACAAAAAATGCTGATTTGAAGAAATTTAAGAGTGAATGTACAGTTTCTATAATATGAAAAATCCAATGTCATTAAGAAGTTAATAAAGAAATCATCTTATCAAAAGACATATGGGAGCTATTTAATGAGAAGAATCAGAAAAAAGTTGTATTATAAAGTATAATTTGGTTAGGGAAGGATACGAGGATGTTTTTCTCGACACCTATGAGATTCATAAATCCATGGAAACTGAGGAATCTCATTTTGCTTTGACAAAAAAAACCCCCAAAACCTGTGTGAAGCTTTACCCAGGGGTATGAATTTGCATTTATAAAAAGCTATACAAATTTCAGTAAAAGCCTGTTTTTAATCATCTTACCACTTGATGGATTTCTCCTTATTGTGGATCAACTCTGAGCCTGCAGAGGTAGTTACCCAACAATATACTCAGGATTCAGCTATTCTAATGAGTAGCTCAGCATTGAAAGGGTATTTGTTAGAAAAAATACATCGCTTTTCTCCATGGCCTCATAATCCAAGGCATCATTGTCTATCCTACTTGTGGTGTCAAAATACAATACTGTACACTTTGCTTCTATGGGAATGGGAGGCTTGCTGTAGACTTTAGAGGTAAGGGCTTTCCAGGGCAGAGATTTCCTGTGCCTGGGCCAGGAGAGCTCCATGCAGGAGTTGAGCAGGCATCGTCCCTGGGAGGTGAGAGGAGAGTTGAGCAGGTGCTGTCCCTGGGAGGTGAGAGGGGAGTTGAGCAGGCGCCGTCCCTGGGAGGTGAGAGGGGTTCAGTGAGAGGCAGGGAGATGGCTTGTCCAGGCCTCTGGAACCACACTGGGAAGGCAGAGCCTCCAGAACAGCTGTGTGACCCAGAGCAGTGTTTCCTAGATGCAAGTGGCATCAGAGCCACCTGGAAGACTTGTTAAAGCAATGATTGCCGCCCCTCCCCCAGTTTCTGACTCCCTAGATCTGGCTGTGGGGTCTGAGATTTAGTATTTCTCGCAATTCCCAAGTGATGCTTATCCAGCTGTTTGAGGACCACGCTTCGAGAAAGGCCGACCTGGAGTTTCAAAGCACTCGCTGGCGGTTTGCAGAGAACAGGAGGAGAGGAAAGCCGGAAAAACACCCGAAATGAGAGTGAAGATCGTGGGCCTCCACGTGAATGCTTCTAAGGGCCTGTAGGGGCCTTTACTGATTTTAGGGAGAGCTCTCTCCGCCCGCCCCCATACACACTGGTGATAAAACAAAAAACTAGGGGACACAATTGTCTTCGCGATTAGGGTCACAGGCTTCACAGTCGGCTGGGACTTAGTCTGAGTTCCTGCTCCACCTGGCATTCTCAGAACAAGCCTTTTAACCTTTTAAAGTCACAGTTGCTTCTCAGTGAGCTGATGCCACAGAGCAGGTTCTCAAAGACGGCAGTGTGGCGTGCATCGGCCCTTTTCCATTTGAGTGGGAGCCCCAGTGAGTGTAACGACGTCCCATCATCCCTCTGCCCACCTCAGGCATCTAATCCTGGTTTGGCCACATAGATATTCCCCCTGCAGTGAGGGGTGGAATCCATGAAGGAGATAAAGATGCAAGGATGGTTAGAATATTGTGGTGGTCGCAGCCTACCAGTGGCCACAGCAGCCAGTGGTGGTGACATTGTATCTACCTGCAAAATTACTTGGCGCAGTCACCTTCTGCTGGACTGTGCCCAGCCATGGACTCCGCGCTGCCTTCCCTGCCCATTCCTCCCGGTGAGAGCAGCGTCCACCTCCTCCACACAGAACTCCCTCTCCCAGGCCTGCTTTAGTTTTTGTTATAGCCTCATCTCCTTTATGTGTACTGCATATTTTTCTTACTTGGTTTTGTCTGACTTTTCCTTAGAAACTTCATGAAGGAAGAGATTTTGTGTCTTACTCACTATTGTATCCCAAAGCCTAGAACAATACTGGACACACCCCAGCCCTTGATGCATGTTTGCTGAATGCACACTCAAAGCCTGCCATAGTCTCCCGTGAGTTCACTATTTGTCTAAAAGAGCTAAAATCTATTTGTGGCTTGCAATTATTGACCCTAGAGATAGCGGTTATCATGAAACCTTTTTAGTAGTTTAGTTATTTTAAAAGTATTTCCATTCACTTTATAGTTCAGTTATTTTAAAAGTATTTCCATTCATTTTATAATTTCATGTAGAAAGTGATCAGCTGAGAATATTCCTTATTGACCAAGATTTAGTAACATACAAATATGAAACAGCTTTATGTCTTTTCTCTCTCTCTCTCTCTCTCTTTTTTTTCTTGCCATCAACCATGTGCTGTGAAATATCTGCCATCTCAACAACATTTTGGTTGGATCCCATTGCCTTGTGGACACTTTGGGCATGAGATTCCAGTTTCCCTTAATTTAATAGGTTTAAAATGTCAGCCTCACATCCAATGGAGAAAGGACTCTTCTGCTCACTGGGCGTGGCCTGCGGTGGTGAGGGCACTGCCTTGGGGGAGCCTGGCTTGCTCCTTTTCTCCTTTTGTACCTTCTTTCCCTGTCTTGGGAATCCTCTTTCCTCCAACCTGTTAGGGTTTGGGAGGAAGGGATGGATGTCTCGTGAATAAGAAGAATCCTGTGCTTCTGTCTTGGCTGGCCACATTTTCTGTAGGGCAGGCATCTAAAGACAGTTCCTTTATTACCCTCTGGTCAAATAGTTTAGGCCTGGGTAAGCTGTCCACTTGGCCCAGCGGTGGTGCTCCTGAAGGTGGGAGGACTCGAACACCACCGCCTTTCTTCAGCCAGCCATTCCCTGCCATGAATTCCCTTTTATCCGCTGGTCAAAGAGGTCAACAAATTCAGTCATGGACAGAGTCCACTTGAGAATGGATGTCAATTTTTGTGCAGTGATTACTGATTTCTTTGATTCCATGTCACTTGGCTTTGGGATATGATTGATAGACTTGTCCTTGGAGGGAAGCAGAAAAGCCACAGGACTTTCACCCTATGCCCGTGTGTCTTAATAAGACAGCTGTTGGCAGTTTGGGTGAGGCAATGCTTTGCTGCACAGGGCTCTTAACAGTGTAGGATATTTGGCATCCCTGGATCCTGCCCATTCAATGTCAAAAGCACCCCCAGAAAACGCCTCCCCATCTTTCCAGCCTCCACTTGGTTTGAGAACCATTGCTAGCCCAGCAACTCAGCAACACATGGGAATTCTGTGATTTCTAATCTATTACTTATGCAGGCTGGTGGGAGCAGTGGGTGATAGCTGCATAACTGATAAGTTCTCCAGAGAAGTGTCTGGCAGTTCTCTTTAGAATGTGGGGGTTCTTTGCACCTATTATCCTTAGCTTTGGGTTTTAGTTGAAATTCTGAAATAAGAAAAAGAAAAGAGTTTTTCAATATCATATTACAGGCTGGAAGCAAGCAAAATGTCTCCACATCACAGTGTTAGATACATTATGTTTGTGAATTTCTTCACGTAGATGATCCTTTCTTGGTATGGAGCTTCCAGTCAGCCTCAGTCAGAAAAGCTGCCCTGCTCTCATCTCCTCCCCCCAGGTTCTTCTGAAGGACCCCCATTCTTTGGAACAACATAGCTCTTCTTCATCTTATATAAATACAAATCCTATCAGAATCTTAACAGCTATTTTTATGGTCTCTGTAATTTTCTATTATAAGAAAAGCTCCTGCTTTGGTTGAACCATTAAATGACCATTTTTGTAGACTAAAATGGTCAACTAGTGGTAATTTTGTGTAATTCAATCTAATTGTACTAGTGGACTCCATACACGCATAAAGTTTAGCATAAACGCATGCACACAGCTTTAGCATAAAGCAGTATTAGCAACTATGATCGAGATATTGTATTATTTATGAGAGAGATTGACTTGGATTTTATCCTCTTCACTGTCAGTCTTACCTGAAGAATGTGGGAGACGGGAAAGGGATCCAACGTCTCAGGTTTGTGTCATGTTCTGCCATTTACAGAATCCTTCACGCGCCTGGTCTCACTTGCTCTTCATGGCACCTGAAAACCCATTTCACAGAAGAATATTGTGTTTATTGAGGGGCACAACTAAAAATGGACAAAGTTTCTACACATGTATAAACATAATCTCTTAATGGAATCTTCAGCTGTAGAAAAGCCATTTGGCTACTATTCCAGACATTTGCTCAAACTTAGTCTCTAGGCTAAATTTAAAATGTTCAAATAATTAAGAAATATTTTGCTATGATAGTAGTGTTAGGTGAATTGTATGCCATAATCATATTGTGGGCTTCTATTAGTGATTTCTGCTTTAGTGTGTGCTTTAGATGAAATGACTTCCCCTATCCCTAACCCACAGACCCAGCGGGGATTTAATGTGTTTATGAAAGTTTGCTTGAACCAGGGAGGGGAGCAGGATATTGATTTTGGAGAAGGGAGTATGGTTCAGGGATATCAGATATTTTCTGGGCTTTGTGACTTTGGGGGGAGTTTATCATAGTGGAGTTGAAGTTTTAGCATTGGTTTGAAGGTGGACGGGAACGCCTTTGTGTGCAGAATGAAGAAGAGAGGCAATTGATGAAAAAAATCCTCAGTATCTACAAACAGGGAGGTCTACCTCCTTATGTAGTAGAAGCTGATCCATGGAATTCCATTAAGTGGATTTTTCACGAAAGGAAACTCTTTCATAAAGTGAGTTTAACCTTTGTGCTCATCTGTGTGGGTCTGGAGAATGTGTCCTAGCACTTCTAATTTGCATGCCATTTAAGATGTTTACTGCAATCTTTTTTATCCCCCTCTTTCTTCTCCTCAAGAAGGCATGGAATCCTAATGCCAGGTCCTGTGTTCTCCTCCTGGAAGGACTCACCATGTCATTGATCAGTTTGCTGTGATACCTTCTCTTTGCCCTCAGTAATAATTTTTGCTGACTGTCCTTATTGACCGCCCCAGAGGAGCAGTTCCATATTTTTCCACTCTGCCTCATCCTCAATTCTGAGAGACTCAGTTCTCTAGTCTCTCAACAGATAACTCCAGAAAGTCCCAGAAAATGCAAGGGGAAAATAGGTCAAGGGACATTGGACCAGTCCCAGCCAGACATTCATCTTGTAAGTTGTTAGCAACTTACAAGATACAAAAGTATTACATTTAATCATGGATCCCTTGGGGTACATCTGTCTTTCGGATGTGACATGTGATAATTAATGTGTAAGTAATAATTAGAGGGCTTGGCACAAAGTAAGCAGTTAATAACTGTTGGTTTCTATCTGTCTTTCTTTAGTGACCTCTTGACCAGCAAAGATGGCTTAGAAAATATTAGATAACTCATTTTTAGCGATTATGATAATCTAATGAGTTATGATGACCTGATGTCCTTGTTTCATTTGGTGGCTCAGGTAGTATAGCCAAAATTTGAGCACTGGATGGCTCTAAACCAAAGATGATTTCTCAGGTTACTCTTGTCAAGGCACTTGGGTGGAAGTATCTTTTGCAGCTAGGCCCTAACTTAGATTAATTTTTTATAATATAGGCCACACAATCTCTATTTTAGCTGCAGGGATACATCCCAAAGAAGTTCCCTAGCAACAAGCAAATGTTTGCAGTTTCTCCAAGCCATTGTCTCAGTTTTGCTGCTTCTGCTGTCACCATTTGCTTATTTGGACTGACGAGTGACCAACACAGTTCCTAACCCTCTTCTGAAAGCCAAGAAATATTTCATGACAGCCTTCCCCCTTGGCTGAACATCACTGGCTGTCCTATTGTGCAGGCTGGGACCGTTTTTAGAGAGAGAGTTCAACAAAGACTTACTTTTGTGGCAAAATGAGCTAATGTTAGTTTAGTTCTTTGCAGTTCAAAAAATATGTCTCATACCCTGTCATGTTTTATCCTTACATTAATTCCATGAAGTAGATCCAACAAATGTTTTTATCCATAAAGTTGAAGAATATTGTTTAAGAATATTTTTATACTTTAATTTCCCCCCGAATTATCAGAACCTCTGGGATACTGCAAAGGGAAATTGATAGCAGTACAAGCCTTCCTCAAGAGAATGGAAAGAGAGGAAGGTGAAAACTTAATGGGACACTTCGAGCAACTGGAAAAGGAAGAACATTCCAACCCCAAACCCAGCAGAAGAAAAGAAATAACCAAAATTAGAGTAGAATTAAATGAAATTAAAAACAAAAGGATTATACAACAGATCAATAAATCAAAAAGTTGGTTTTTTGAAAAGGTCAATAAAATAGAGAAACCTTCGGCTAAAAAAAATTTTTTTTTCCCTCAGGTAAAATGTCTAGTTTATTTTTACTTATTTATTTTTTTGAGACAGAGTCTCACTTTGTCACCCTTGGTAGAGTGTCATGGTGTCACAGCTCACAGCAACCTTAAACTCTTGGGCTCAAGAGATTCTCTTGCCTCAGTAAGAAATAGCTGAGCTACTTCACAATGCCCAGCTATTTTTAGAGACAGGGTGGGTGTCACTCTTGCTCAGGCTGGTCTCGAAACTGTGAGCTGAGGTCTCCCAGAGTGCTAGGATTACGGGCAAGAGCCACCACATCTGGCTAAAATGTCTAGTTTTAAAGTGAATTGGTGTGGTGGCTAGTCCCAAACCAAATGTCTAGTCCCAAATGAAATGGCTAAGCTCCACCCCTTCGAACACGCCTCAGGTAATACTTGGGGAGGTATTATTGCATTACATGGGATGTTGTGAAGTTATGAAAGTCTCATGTATTGATACTTTGTGCTTTGAACCAGTTTCATCCAATAAGCTCTTGTGTTGCCATTGGGAATAATGAAACTTCTTCATGAATAAGTCATGTTAAACATCCACAGCTTTTTTTTTTTTATTGTAGCAATATGACGTGTGATGCTATTGTAATCTTAAAGCAGGCCTGGTGATTTCTGATCAACAGTTCTGGCACAGTATGTAGGGATGAGGCAGACAAGGAAGGTTGAGAGAGCTCGAGAGCAGCCATTTTGACCAGTATGGGACCCTGACCACCCTAGGTAGGGAAGTCGCCAGCTAGTCGCAGGCCTGGGACTGTGTAAGGATGGATGAATCACCAAGGCAGAGGCTTTACACACTGCTTGTGCTTACCTTTCTGTGACAGCAGTTTCCAATTATGGCCTGACTTTAAGATAATGCTGGTCACATAAGGCTGTTTCCTAATAGGAATATTCAGGGTTTCTGAATATTAAAAATGGTACCATTGCCCATAGGGGGTCCCCCTCCCAAGTGGAAGAGGACCCTGCTTTGTCTGTGGAGTAAGATCCGTTGTCTCTCAGTAAAGCTTCCTGAAGCTAGCTGGCTCACTCTTGAATTCTTATCCTGCACAAAGCCAAGAACTTGGTGAGTTCCCTTCATTGGGGCTTGTCCTACAAAATACCTTGTAGGGGTGTATGGTGCACCTTTGCGGGGTGGAACAAAACCGCAAGAGGGACGACCTAACAAACTCAAATCTGTGACCTGGTTGTTTATACCCTCACATTAACCTGAAGATAAAACAAAACAAAACCCTTTGTAAATCGTGAAAAAAGATTATTGCTGAATCCTTGTCCACTATATTGTTCTTTTAAATGCTCTTAAGTCCCTGCCAGAAAGAGTGAGTAAATATTTGTTAAGTGAATTAATTGCAGAATGCTTCCTTATAGATTAATGGATGCACCACATTTGAAACTGACAACTGTATATCCTGTCCACTGGTCAAATGGGGCCATTGACCAATTTCTGGATGTTTCCAACACCTTCTTGCCCCAGGCTTTTCATTTCATTTCCTCCATCTCAGATTGCTCTTTCCATCTCTCTTATCAAAACTCTACCCATTCATTCGGCTCGATCAAAAATCATTTTCTCCTGGAAGCCTGTATGGCTTCTTCCATTGCCAGTGCTGAAAGTGACTATATCTCAAATGGTTCTTTTTTTTAAATTTTCTTTTGAGACAGAGTCACTCTGGTGCCCTGGGTAGACTGCTGGGCATCATCGTAGCTCACAGCAACCTCAAACTCCTGGGCCATCTTCTTGCTTTCGCCTCCTGAGTAGCTGGGACTACAGGTACCTGCCACAACACCAGGCTACTTTCCTATTTTTAGTAGAGCTGGGGTTTCACTTTTGCTCAAGCTAATCTCAAACTCCCGAGTTCAGGCAATCTACCTACTTTGTCCTTCCAGAGTGCTAGGATTACAGGCATGAGCCACGGCGCCTGGCCTCTTAAAAATTCTTATAACACATTCCTCATATGTATTTGGTACTTCGTATATTTCCCTTGTATTATCATAAAGCACGTACATAACATTGTTCTCTATAAAATTTAAGTTCTCCAGCAACAGAAAGTGTGCAGTGTTCATCTTTGCACCTCACACACATACACACGCATGTATTTTTAGAAGAGTATCTCATATGCTAGCTTTTCATCCATTTTTTTGAATGAATGAAGCTTATAGGGAATTAGCTATTCTCTCTCTATTGTAATATATTTGAGAGAAATATAAAAACACTAGAACAGACAAGGCCCCAAGAGAACTAAGTTTTTAAAAGACTCAACAGATAAACCAGTTATGATTAGTTGGGAATGAACAGAATCACTTTAAGTATTTTTGATATTTAGTATAAAAGTCTAGGGAGATGATATAACTGATTTCTGTGGAGGAGAGCAGAAATGTTAATTTTTGAAAGTTTTCTACTTTGGAATTCAGCACGTGGGTCTCAAGGAGTCTCCAAATTATTAAAGTCACAAAGTCAAAACAGCAACAACCATCCTAGAATATTATTTCTGGATCCAGTAATTGTAGCTATAGTATTTGACAGGGGCTTGGCCTGGGGTGGGAGCGGGGCTAGAGCCTCTAGAAGCTAGAGTGAAGGTGTGGAATATGCCATTTCTCTGTTCCTCTTCTTCCAGGCAGTTGCCAATTTGGGCGGGTTGTTTATAGATGAACCTGAAGCAGACAGGCAATTCTCTAGGGAAGCCCGAGGCGGTGAGTTCCTGTGAACTAGGCCTAACTCTGCACCTTTTCCAGAGCAGCAGAAGGAACTGCAGGGCAGCCCTGGGCAATACCCCGCCTCCTCCTTCTCTTTGTTTTTTCCTTTTAACACAAATTTCCCAGGGGGGTTGCAAAACATTGATTCATTTTAAAAGGTGTTACAGAAAATTCCCTGGCACAAGCTTCCTTCCCTGCAGAGACAAGCATTAGAGCCGAAGAAATCCAGGTTACTGACTTGGAAACCAAATAATTGGGGATGAATGAAGGGACAGAGTAAAGAGGCTGCACACAAATAGAATCCCTCTGACTGCATCTTCCACACTGGGGGACATTAAGATTCGAGCAAACGGGAGCCCAAGGGTTTGTGTTGCCAGGTAACCAGGGTACCCGCGGATTTACATTTTTACTTTATTTGCATTCAGGAAAGCCGGTGTTTTATATAGGGAAAGAAAAAAACACCATCCTTCATCCCTCCTTATTTAGGTCTGACTAATCACATACACCTGTTGGTGGCTAAAATGTTTCAAAGGACACAACTGTTTTAAAACATTTACGCTGTTAGAAAATCAAAGGGAAACTCAAGATGAGAATCGGAGAAGGTTGGTAACAGCATTTCTGCTTGGTACTCATGAGGCCGGTGGAAAACCCCACACATCCCCAGGGCTTCTCCTTCCTGTGAGCCTGCAAGGATTAATCCTGAGTCAACAATTCACATTCCCTGGTTCCCTGGCTGTGAATTTCCTGGCCCCTGGAAAACACTCAGGACTTACTAGAAGTATTCCTTCCAATTGCTTGATTTTATTTCTTTAAAGCTTATGGGTAACCCATTCTTTTCTATCAGAAAATTCAGCCTTTTATGGCTAATTTAACAAAATAATAAAAACCAAACAGGACAGAGGACAGTCTCACTCTTGCTGTCTTATGCGGGCATTTAAAGCTTCAAGTCTTTGGTTAAGAACTTTTCTCCCCATTTGATGGACGAGCAGCTGAATGGCATTTGAAATTCTATGGGGCCAAGACTAAGCCTACAGCCCAACATGTGGTTAGAAATTGGGCTCTTTGGATGGTGTTTATGCCTCGGGATGCATTTAGCTGTGTGTGAGCAAGTGTGTGCAGGTGGTTTCACTATGTCCATGTGGGGTGAGTGCCTGTTTATCACGACACCTGACAGGAAGCTTGCTATGATGGCATGCCCTTTAACGCAGCAATCAGTATGCGGCTGAGCTGTTTAAGGCTTATCAATGATGACATTAATATTTTTCTTCTAAGGCAGTCCTTACAGAGAGACATTTCCAGAGTTCTGATTGGTGAATATGAGTGGAGATGGGAATCTGGACCCTCAATCTACAGTCTTTTCACACTATTGACCTAGGAAGTTTGTGTCTTTAAAATCTGTCATTTTTCAAAGCTACGACAGGATGAAAACCAAGGCAGAATGAGACTTGATGGGGCTGACAAGTGCTGTTTGCCCTTTGGATAAGTAACCCCTGACAGATGAATGAGAGGATTTTCTAGCAGTAAAACCCAGGCTTTCAAAAGATTCAACTAAAATGAGCAGAATACAATAGTATAGTGTTTAGTGGAATTCTTAAAGTTGCTTATGAATTACTCAGGGAGACAAACAGCCTGTGCTCGTGGTCCCAGGAAGGTTCAGTACCTCACACTATTTCTTCCTCTGCATTTCTGTACAGATGAAATCTGGATAAGCATCAAGGCTAATGCAGGAGGGAAGAAGATGTCACAAAAAAAGCAAAAAATGTCCTGAAATGGTAGTTAGGCAGGGCTGGCTGTCTTCCAGACTATTCTAGGAGGAGGAGATAAATAAATGTGGTTATTTCTATGTATTTATGTGTATGCACATTTTAAGAGATGTCATCTATTCAACTTTTTGGAGTTGAGGTGAAGGTTCCGTTACTGGTCAGGTGTGCCTAGACACACTACACGCACCTGTTTACCCGCAGTGTGTGTACTTTGGGGAATGATCAATTTTACTCCCAACAAGGTGTATTTTTGGCACCTCCAGTAATTGCACATGTGTGCATATTTGTTTGCGAGCACAAATGTGAATATGCAATCGCAGTGCAAGAGGCCGAGCTGGGGAGGCTCGCACTGGGTTCATACAGACCAAAGAAAAATCGGCGAGCCCCGTAACATGCCCTTTATTCAGCTCCCAGCAGCCGGTGAGCTGGCATAGGAAGCCACAGAGGCGGAAAGTCTCAGAGTCTTATCCAGCGGCCAGAACAACAGTGGCTCCAAGTCAAGCACTGATTACAGAAGAATGATGTCATATTGCTTCATCGTGCTCACGTAGGACAACATGGCACTTGCAGGCTTTATCATGGTCACTAACACGGCACCTGCTGGCTTCATCATGGTTATGTAAAATAACATAGCATCTGCCGGCCTTCAGGCAGGATTGCCTGATTAGCTTGTCATCCCCACAGCAAGTCCATGTACAAACCTCATTTTTAGCATCAAGGAATACCACTACCTTCTCTTCTAATTCTCTTTCCCAGTGTGGATTCCACTGAATTTAGGGAACTGAAGTCACCTCAGTTGGTCCTAGCATGGAAATGTCTGTCTGCAGAGCAGTCAGGATGGCTAGGACACGCACCTTTCAGCTTACAGGGTAGCCTCGTTCAAAGTGTGAGTTATTGAACTGCGAGACAGGGTAGGGGAGAAGAGAAACAGGAGAGTCAAAGGATGGGCCACGTTTCTGATAAAAAGTGGCAATGTCGGCCCCCAGGGAGTTAACATACCGGACCCAGGGTTTGCAGACCCGGAGACTGAAGCCTGCCTTTCAAACTGACTAACTGTACCCTTCCACTCTGCTGGGGAGGACCTCAGGGGAAAGGCTTTTCCCATGAACTAAGAAACATTATTCTCCTATTTCCCTAATGTCCCCAGTCATCTTAATGGCCACACCCCACTCCTGTGTTCTGTCTGCCTCCCTTTTTCCTCTTTACAGAGCAAAAGAAAGGGGGAATAGCTTTCACCCCAAGAAGAGGATATTGTTTAAGCCAAAGCTCCTCTCTTCATTTTTGGGCTCAAATCAGCTGAGAAATGGTGTTAGTTAGTTTGTCCATAATTTCTCAGAAAGCCGAATGTACAATTTCACAGCATGTAAATACTGAGTGCTGGCTGTCAGGTCCGGTTATGCTGCGCTCCCGGGGATGCTTTCAAGGTCATGTCCAGTAACAGGATTTATATTGCAGGATGGTTTTGTCTACTAATATGTATTACATTGTTTTATGCTGCTCCGTTGCAAAAATGGTATTTACTCTGCAGTGATTTATACTATCTTGTCCCTCTTGAATGCAATCTTTGACTTTGATGTAAGGTGAAACTTTTGTTTAGGAATTAAATCCTGTGGCTAGGAAGAAGTGAAGAGATTTACAGTATTTCTATTTGGTTTGCCTTCATGTCTGGGTTTCTTCAGTAGGCTCTTGGTCAAAGTAGGCCTGGGGTAGATGCGGGAAGCTGAAGACAATAATGATAATGGAATGTGACTTGTTTCTGTTCCCCAGTGACTTGAATGAATGCCAGAGAGTTCTTTCCTAATGAAAAAATGATGGCTGAAGCATGAAGTTTGCAGGAGCACTTTCATCCATGACCTATCCTGCCTAAGGGATAGTGTCCCACAGGTGCCTAGAAGTGGGGAGGAGACAGTGGGACAAAGTCACTCTTCCCTCTTCTTTTCACGCACGCACATTCTGTGCACTTTGAGAATCAGTTCTGTTTGTGCTCATGGGGTGGTTTCCCTCAGGGATATTTGGGAACGGATTGGAAAAGAGTTTAAGAACAGATATCCTAGGGAGTTTTACATTTTTTGAAAGTCACAAAATTATTGCATCACAAATTACCACTTTGAAAACCCTCTGTGAGGTAGGGAAGAAGAGTATTTTGAGCTTCTCTGTTTAGCAGGTGCATGAAACTGTGGCAGGAAACATAGATGGCTTCTAAGCGTCAAGACGATGGCTGTCACGAAGTGTTACATGCGTTAGTTATAAAATCATAAAGTTTCTGAATGTGGAAGGGACTTTGGATTCATTTAACCTAGCATTATCATTTTGCGATTGAGGAAGCAAATCTCATGACAATTGGGGTACAAATTTTTCCCACTTCTTATAAATGTGACTTAATGATAGTTAGGTAAGAGTGCGTACTCCAGTGCCCTCGCCATCGGAGGGTAGATTCTCAGGTTAGTGAAAGTAGCAAGAAATAGGGAGCCTCTCTCTCTAGAGACTCCGTGCACAAAATATTTTTTTTGCAAAAACAATGGTAAATGGTAAACTCATCCATTAGCTTTTACCATGGATCCCTAGTTTCTTCCTCCACCTCACTTCTCACAACAGAAATGAAATTAGGTGATGAGGAAGGAGCATATTTGAGGAGGACCTTTGTTATTGTTATTTTTATGCTTAGAAAAGAAAGATATCGATTTTTCATAAAACCATATTATATTTAACTGAATTTGTTTGTAGTCTCCTGACCGCTATCTAGAGAGATTTCAAAGTCTCGACTTTGAGTGCACATAGTAATTAGGAGGTATCACTAGGTTAATTAGAAGCTGTGCCTCTTAATGATTCAAAATTGTTCAAGGGAGAAAATTGAGAGTCAAGAGAGTTCAGGGAGAGGATTTGTCTCTAAGAGCTTCTCTCCCATGAAGGTCATATTATTGTTATAGCAAGATTTGCTTGTGTTATTGTTAGAAATGGTCATTATACCTCCTTTGTATCAACTATGTTAAGTAAGCAATGATGTGTTTATCAAAATAATTTCTGTCCATCCACTAAATGAAAGCCAAAATACTGAATCAGCTTTGACCTTGAATTCATTAATTGGTTTCCTTGAAGTCCAGTCCTCCCAGTACTCTTTCTACCTCTTGGACTGATGTCTCTTCTGGTCTCCTTTGCTGATCTAATTCCTCTGCCTGCTCTTGCTGTGCTGCTAGACCAGGATGCTCTCTGCATGAGTAGACCTATGTCCTTGTGTCTAAAACCACTTTCCCCAGATCTTCCTGGGGAAAATGTCAAGACCTTCTCACGAGCTCCCATTGCACACGTATATCTTGATGCCTCGCCAGACTCTCAGTCTCCATATATCCACGTTGAATCCATAGTCCTCCCCCTCCCTGACCGTCTGTCTCTCATTTCCATAAATGGCCAGCAAGTCCTCCAAGCTAGAAACAGTTCACTCTTCCCTCTCCGTCATACTGCAAATTCGTTCAGTCACCAAATCCTGTAGATTCTGTCTCTGTAACTCCTTCAAATCTATCTCTTGCTTTTTAGTTTGGCTGGTGTTGCTGTTGGGCCTGATTTTGTTTCTGTCTCAGTCTACTCAGCCGATCAGTCCACTGAGGGCATCAGGAGCAGGAATCTTCCTCTGTCTTTGGTTTCTTCCATGCAGTGAGACCAGTTAGTAAACTAAACCTGGTATTGTGGATGTGGTTTGTTACAAACACTGACTGGGTTGGAGTCCTTGGGAGCACCGACAGAGCTGCAGTGCCCCAGATCTCAAACGTGTGGGCAGTTCCCATCTGGGGCTCCCTCTGGGTAGTCTTACAGAGTCACTTACTTGTGTATGAGAGTCTGTTTCTAATTTCTTGTGTTTTTTACTCACTGAAAGTTATGTACTTGTCCCCATGGTCAAACAAAGAAAAAAAAGATGGTTTGAGGAAAAGAGAAGTTTATTAATTTGTTGGAAAATTAGGAAGATGTCAGACTCTCATCTTAAAGTACCACTGTCCTATCTATAGGCAGAAATGGAGAACTTTTGAAAGGGGATTTTCAGCTCTAGGCTTTTGTAGTTTAACTACAGCATCTCTGGTGAGCACAATCTCCTGATCTCTTCCTGAAAAATTCTGGGGAGCCGTCTCCTGTGTACAAAGATTAAAGGAAACAAAAACCAAAGAACATTCTTCTTCCCTTCTGATTACTGGCCTTGGGTAGGAAAGCAGGTTTTAATTCCCCCAAAGAATGGGGAAGGGTTTTAAACAGACAACTTTTGCTCTTTTTCCAGGCCCTCACTTCTGTTACACTTTCATATTTAAGCAAGATTTTGGTGCTCCAGGCATTGTTATTTAGGACCTACTTAGCTGTTTCTCAGTAATAACCTGAAGACCAGTTCATTTCCTTCCAAATGACTTGTTTTTGTGACCAAAACTTTGTAAGAGGTAGATTCTCCCTTCTTGTTCAATCACTCTAAGTGTAGCCATAAGTGCTGACTCTTCTGTTTTTCTTTTCCTTCCTTCCCTTCTCTCCTTCTCCTCTTCTTCCTCCTTCTTCTCCTCCTCAGGCTCCTATTCCTCTTCTATCTCCTTCTTCATTTTTTAAGAAACTTTCCATAAGCTTTTTTCCAAAGTATAAGCCCTTTCAGGGAAACTTATATCTACTTGTTTCTAGGCACATTTAGAAATGTGCCTTTTATATTTTATTGTGCTACTGATCCTTTTCTCACTTCCCCTTTTTGATGTTGCCTATTTCATATTTTCCTGTTTAATATGCCTCAGTTTTTATCTTCTATCACAGCCACTTCATACATTTAGATCTTCTTTCTATCATGTTAATAATTGGTCTTCCTGCCTCCAGTTTTTCACACTCCACTTTAGAGCTCAGTAATCTTTTTGAAATCAAAATCTGGTTATGGGGCTCTTTGCATAGTGTACAAGGCCCTTTTTTTTTTTTTTTGAGACAGAGCCTCAAGCTGTCACCCTGGGTAGAGTGCCGTGGCATCACAGCTCACAGCAACCTCCAATTCCTGGACTCAAGCGAGTCTCTTGCCTCCGCCTCCCAAGTAGCTGGGACTACAGGCGCCTGCCACAACGCCCGGACATTTTTTGGTTGCAGCTGTCATTGTTGTTTGGCGGGCCCAGGCTGGATTCGAACCCGCCTGCTCAGGTGTACATGGCTGGCGCCTTAGCCCGCTGAGCCACAGGCGCTGAGCCGTGTACAAGGCCCTTTATCCTTGGACCTGTCTAGCTGTCTCTCCAGTCCTGTCTACAGCGTCGTCTGTCTTTGAAATTTACATTTATACTTTCTAGAATGGTTTGCAGATCTTTCGCTGTTACAGGTGCCTTGATTCTTCTGCTCCCCGTTGCTCATGCTTTCCCTCCCCCTGTGACGCTCTCTGCTGCCCTCCACTCCACCCAGCTGACTCAACTCACCTACTCACTTTATAAAGGGCATCCCAAGTGTTAACTCAAGAGTCTTTTTGTCTTTTGGTGAGACAAAAAGTGTAGCATAGGGCAGTTGAGGCATTGGGGTTGAAGGAGCACGCTGCCCTTAGCAGTCCACTAGCAGAAGGCTGGAGTGTGGGGGCTTTGAACCACATTCTGTAGAGAGTCATAGTGACCAGGGAGGCTTGTCATCAGGCCTTTGTAGAAGTCTCGTGACATACAGTAGATTAAGTTTTAACTTTAAATGTATGCACCTAGCACCAGAAGATAAGACAAAAAGGAACAGAAATCAAAACACAAAAGAACAAAGGGACACAGGTTCCATTTCCTTCTACACAAAGAAGATAGATAAGGTTAGACAACATATATGACCCCCTTAGCATTTAGTTTTCCCAGGCCGCCCACTTGGGTCCCCCTCTGCTGTGTCAGAGGCTTTGCTCATTTCCCTCTCTTTTCTCTTTCAATAAAGGGAATTTCCCTACTTGCCCTGAAACTTGCTCTTTTTTTTTTTGAGATAGAATCTCACTCTGTTGTCCTGGGTAGAGTGCCGTGGGGTCATCACAGCTCACAGCAACCTTAAACTCTTGGGCTCAAGAGATCCTCTTGCCTCAGCCTCCTGGGTAGCTGGGATCTAGGCACGGGCCCACACCGGGCTATTTAAGCTTGCTCTTCATAAACTTCTGTTTCACTTGCTGTTTCTCTAAGTCTGTGAATTCATTCATCAGCAGTGAGACAAGAACCTGACTCAGCAATTCTGGTAACAATGGGAGCCTCTGAGTGCTAGGCCTGGTTCTCCTACAATGGCATTGACTGCTCTGAGACCCTCTGTGTTCTGCATGTGGATCCCGGGTAGGACCAGTACCATGGAGCCCAACAGAAGCTCACCTCACAAAGCCTCCGTGTTCTGGACTCCATTCTAATTACTTTACACGAGTCACTTGCTTGGTTACTGTTTCCCCTATGGGACTGCAAGTCCTTTCAGGGTAGGACAGTGTTTTAATTTTTTAAAATTTATTTATTTTAAGTATATAAGCAGTCGATAGGATTAGAGGAGAAACATTAATTCCCACAACACATCCTAACCACCCGTGTCTGTATCTAGACATTGTTTTCGTACGTAAGACCAATCCCTCTGGCGGGTCCTGTCTGTCACCTTTTCTACAATCATTTGCTATTTTCCTTGCATTTTCTAGTGCAGGGGAAGAGAGGTCAGATTGCCAGTTTGAAATAATATTTCTGTAACTTATCGACAGTGTGACTTTGGGCACATTTATTGACTTCTCTGTGCCTCGGTAACTTCCTTGCTGAAACAGTGATATTTTGGATCATTAAATAGCAGTACAAGAAAGTCTGTGGGTGAGGGGCTGGCACAGTGCAAATGCTGAATCAGCATTAATAAGCACATTGGTAAGAAGCACTTGCAAAAGTGTCTGATAGACCTTATTATCAGGCATTACGAACACCCTGGGACTGACGCCTTCCTCTGGCTCCTGCCTGATTTTCACCCCTGCTTCACAGCAAAATTACTTGAAACAATGTCTGCACTTGCTGTCTTGTTCTTACTCTCTTTCTCTGCTTAACTCTTTGGAATGGGGCTTTTATCCCAAGCCCTGTCCTGAATCAGCTCTTATCACACTTATGAAGGTCACCCATGATTTATATCACGTCTGAGCTGATTGCAGATTCTCTCTGCTTGTCCCAGTTGACCTTGCAACAGCCCTTGACATAGTTGATGAAACGCTTTCTTCTTGAGGCTCCAGTGCGGTTGGAAGCCTATTTCCCCCACCTTTTGGGCCCCTGCTTCTCAGTCTTTCTAAATGGCTCTGTCCTCTCCTCTGCTAGACCCCTAAAAGCAGGCATCCTCCAGGGCTCTGTCTTCGGTCCTGCTCTTTTATTTATCGATATTTTTGTCCTTTGTGATCTTGCAACTGGCTCCAGGAGCCCCTGTATGTTTTCAATAATCCTCTCCCTTAAGAAACTACTTGATCATTTGAGTTGTTTTCCAGAAGTGATGAACTTCAACTCCTGACCATTGAGTTATTCCCCTTCATAGGCCTCCCCAAATGCTGGGGTTAAAGGTGTGAGCCACCACACCTGGCCTGAAATGATGGATTTTTCTGTAAGACAGAAGAGCTGAGATTCTGAAGGCTCCAGGGTGAAAGGTGGCACCCAGAGTGGAGGCTGCAGTGGAGATGTTCGGGTAGGTTTATTGAAAGGGGAGGGTGACTCACCTGGACAGTGCAAAGATGGTGTCTGTGCTGGGGGAGGCATTTTGAGATCTGTTTTATATGGGCCCAGAGGGGGTGGGCATTCCGCAGCTTGGCACAAACTTCTGGGGGGTGGGGCTAGCTAGGTCCTTTGTGTCTTCGTCTTAGGAGGAGGGGGAGGAGGGGAAAGGGTTTGTATGTGGCTGCATTAGGCCTCCCAATATAGAGTAGACTTCCTGCCACCAAGATTCACAGTCCCCCACAACTTGCTCCCAGTAAGTATACCCCTGATCCTAGTGAGTGTACCCCTAGTGAGATGCACCGTGACCTGGGCAAGGCACATGGCCCTTCTCTAGTCAGAGAGTGGGATTTGAGGCCGCTTCTCCTGTTCTCCCAGGATCTGTCATACAAAAAACTCCCTTCTTCCTTGGCAATTCTTATTGTTTCAATAATTGGACTTTTGTGCCATGAGCCACCCCCTTGTGGTTTGCCAACAATCTGACCTAACTTTTAGGTAACACCTATATGCAAGCGAATCCTTAGATTTTTATTTCTAGTGTAAATCTCTTGCCTGGGCTCTTTAACTCAGATGTGGAACTGATTATTGGGCGTTACGACAGGGCTGTCTCATAGGCAGCTTTGAAACATCCTGCCCCAAATGGAATCATTAACTCCTCTCCTCAAAATTGCCCTTACCCCTTAGTAAATGGCACTGCTGTCCCTACCAGCTGGTGTTTAGGCGTCATCCTGGACTGCTTGCCTGCCTTCAAGCCCTATTAAGGACCCAGTTATTTTGTCTGCATTATAGTCCCCGACTCCACTTTCGTACTTTTATTAGTCGTCCCGAGTGATCTTTCTAAAACCTAAATAGTGTCACCCGTGCTTAAAACCACTGTAAAACTTTCATTATACATAGAAGCAATTCAGTCTCCTCGCCTCCAGTGGTCTTATTCTTTCTCAGCTCTGGAACCTGATCTTTCTGCTCTCTCACCTGCTCTCGTCACTATAACTGCATTGCATTTCTTGGGCTTCCACATGCCCAACTCATCCCAGAGTTGGTGCCTGTGTAGTAATCATGTTCTTTTCCTAGACCTTTACATGGATGCGCCCTTCTTATCATACGGGTATCAGTGAAACACACTGATAGATACCAACAGAATCGCCTACATTGGTTTAGAATTCTTCATTTAAAGCATGTAGCTTTTTTTTTGCGACAGAGTCTCACTATGTCACCCTCTGTAGAGAGCAGTGGCGTCACAGCTCACAGCAACCTCAAACTCTTGGGCTTAAGTGATTCTGTTGCCTCAGCCTCCCAAGTAGTGGGGACTACAGGTGCCCGCCACAACGCCTGGCTATTTTTTTGTTGCAGTTGTCATTGTTGTTTAGCTGGCTTGGGTTGGTTCAAACCCGCCACCACCCTTGGCGCATGTGGCTGGCACTGTAACCACTGTGCTACGGGCACCAAGCCTAAAGCATGTAGCTTAGTTATTGATCTGCATTTTATTTTTATGATTTTGAAGAAGTAGAGGTCTAACAATTTTATCCCAAAATTTAGCCTTTTGTTCCAACACCATTTATTTAATAGGCAAATATTTTCCCCACGGATTTGAAATGCCAATAGCTGACACATACATTGCATGTGCCAACATTTCTTGTAGCAGAATTGGTGAATGTACTTAGGACTCTAGATCCATATTTCACAGGATAGCCAGCAATTCTGTGGATTGTGGCTAAGGTTTCTATTTGGTTGAAAATTGCCCTGGCCTCCCTCCCATTTTTAATTTCCTCTGCACTGTGTTTTTTTTTAACCTTTTTTAATCTCATGGCACACTTGAACCTATAGTTAAACTTCTGTGGCACACTTAAATAATGTTGATTAATAAAAAGTAAAAAAAAAAGGATATACTTACTGTGCTTTGAACTTCTTTCAAAAATAATTAATTAATGATTTTTAAATATTTTCTCATCACATCTAAGATCCTTTCATGATACACCAGTTGAAAATCATGGCTCTGGAATCTACTATCCAAAGAAATGTATTAAAGAATAACTATAATTATATTGTGAATATTCCTTTTATTTATTTCTTTATTTTGAGACAGAGTCTCACTTTGTCACCTTCGGTAGAGTTCTGTGGCATTACAGCTCACAGCAAACTCTAACTCTTGGGCTTAAGCAATTCTCTTGCCTCAGCCTCCCAAGTAGCTGGGACTACAGGCGCCTGCCACAACGCCCGGCTATTTTTTTGGTTGTCATTGTTGTTTGGCCTGGGCTGGATTTGAACCTGCCAGCTCTGGTGTACGTGGCTGGAGCCCTAGCCACTGAGCTACAGGTGCTGAGCCTGAACATTCCTTTTATAACAAATATTCAAGTTAAATCCCTGTGGGTCTGAAGTTGTTACCCAACTCGAATTCCTTCGATCCCAATTTTGAATCTTCTCATCTGTAAAATAAGTTTTCTAGCCCCTTCAGCTCTAAATCCTATGATTCTAGACTTGGGCTTCTTAAAAGATTTGCCCTTTGATTTTTGAATGAACTCTACTCATGTACACCAATATCAAAGGCATTCTATAGTTTCTATGCTATCGTCTTTGGTTTAAAGATTTTATATACATATGTATATTATATGAGGAGTCTAGAAATTCATTTATTTCTAGGTTTTTTTTTTTTTTCTTCTTTTTCTTTTCTGGAAACGTGTTTGTCAACAACAAAGACTGGGCATTCCTTGTTAGCACTTTGAGGTTTTAAACTTTCCTGCTCCATTTTTTTTAACTTTAGTTGCTATGTTTCTTTTTTAATATATGACCAGACAAAATGTTTATAATAGTTGGTACCCTGGGAATACGCTGGAGTTATTCACACTTTACTCTTTTCTCCCTATAAATGCTGGAATTTTCTGATCTTCACAGCTGCTAGACAGAAATATCAGTGTTTGCTCAAGGTCATTTTTTAAAAATAGCTGTGTGAATTTGTATCCTATTTGGACAATTTCCATATTGAACAGCCCAGAATGCTCCACCATGTGACTCCTCTTTTGCCCTCTAAGAAAAAGGTCTAAACATTTTAAATGGAAATAGCAAGGCTATTATGTAGAAGCGTGTTTATAAAGTAGAATGTCATTTTGATAACAGAAAGCAAGAAAACTCCTGAACAGAGCCTGGCTTCTCTATTCTCAGAGCTAAATAAATAATGCATTTTCTAAAGCCTGTATCTTTGGATGGAAACCTAGTTTTTGGTAAAGAAGAACGGCATTTCAACACTATTATTGGCCTTTGGACTGTTTCTGTTTTCCACCAATTCTGAAATTGCAGTCAATTAGATGCTTCTTCACATGACAGATTGAAAACCAGAAGGGAGCTTTAAGATTTCAAACAGAGAAATTTGAGCTAAAAACGTCTTTAAAATAAATCTTTGCACATTTTCTCTTTAGAACTTACAGAGTACATTAATTTTCTAATATGATTAATTATGAGATGTTTGAGGCTTAGCCTTATGTAAATTAATAGTAGGCTTATTTTATTCTGAGTCCTTACCTATCTTTAAATTTACATATTTATGTTGGCATTTTCATTCTGTTACACAATCGGATGAGACTTATAACTGGATTCCCACTCTTTCTCCTTGACTGTTAATTTCTAGTTTCTTAGACATGATTCCTTGTTGAAAATCCCTGATAGCTAAACGTTTTTGAATTTGTAGCACCATTTGGATTCATCAAAGTTCATACTGTGAAACTGATACATTTCTTTTACTGTTGGGCATAATTTTTTTTGTGGTTTCTGGTGGGCAAAACTCCCATGTCAGTATCTTCATTTCGAAATAGATATTTTAAACCCAGTAAGTATCAATCTGGGAAAGCAATCTCATGTTTGAAACATTTAGTAGATAGGGAATTTGGTGGACGCTGTTTTGATGTCCTGCCCAGATTTAAAAATGTCTTTAAAATATTTCCTTGCATATTTTATCCTTATAATTTATAGAGTACGATTAATTTTCGAATATAATTAATGGTGGTATGTTTGAGGCCTAGCCTTATGTAAAGTTATTAGTTGGCATGCTTTATTTTGAATTTCTACCAATTTTTAAATTTGAATATTTATTTTAATCATGAATGCAAATCCTTGGTTCATACTCTGCTTCTACAGAACTTGAACATAATGGCTGGGACCGGATGAGAGGTTCTGGGAAGCAGACTCTGAGGGGTTTCTGAGTTGGATCCCTTCCCGGGCGGTGAGCAGTGAGTCCCCATCACTGCTTGTGGGTACTGAAATCCTTGGATTGTAGCAACTATGCAGTTGTTAAGCCTTTTACTTGTGATAGAGTGGGTGGGATACAGGTGGATGATGCACTAGCTTGTTCATTATCTCTGGCAGTTGAGACGTTCAAGAGCCATAGTATTATAAAGACGTAATTGGGTGCCTGTTGCTAAATGGCCTTCCTGTTCATCATGGCAATCGATCACCAGTTACTATTAAAGTATGAGAGTCAAAGGGCTTCCTTGCAGCATTTAAAGGGACCCTTATGTGCTGTTCTTGAGGGATGACAGAGTTACAGACTATCATAGGACCCAATTTGAAGAGTGACAGAACTTGGCTGGGCACTGTGGCTCATACCTGTAATCCTAGCTCTCTGGGAGGCCTAGATGGGTGGATTGCTTGAGCTCATGACTTTGAGACCAGCCTGAGCAAGAGTGAGGCTCTACTAAAAATAGAAAAACTGATGCAAGAGGATCATTTGAGCCCAAGAGTTGGAGGTTGCTGTGAGTTATGAAGACGCCATGGCACTCTACCCAGAGTGACAGCTTGAGACTCTGTCTCAAAAAACACACACATACACACACACAAAAAAAAAAACAAGAAAAAGAAAGAGTGACAGAACTTTGAAAAAGGCTGATTGCTTGGCTTAATCAGGTCTTCTATGACAAAGTCAGATCTCTAGTAAGAAGAGAATGAAACTGTGAGATTTGGGATGGTGATAGCAGGGTAGAGGTACTTGAGTACCTGGACTCCCCAGATTCCTTTGGAGTCTTGAGATTGCAGTAGTCCCCTGGGTTGGAAGACAGAGTCTTCCCACTCACTCGAATACTATGGAGAAACTGCATCTGACAGCAGTGCCTTTGAGACAATAGTGGTCATCTTGGGATCTGTTTCCATCTCTCTTCTTGGCCATGAGACTGATAGCTAAGATTAAGTCGCAGCATGATCTACCTGGGGAAAGGCTAAGCTTGCTGTTGGAAAGGGGAAATTATATGTAAAAGGAGCTACAGGGCCTGTCAAAATTGTGAAGAGTGCGTCTGGGAATGAATCATGAGGGTGCTGGATTAAGGGGGATGGAATTTAAAGCTGAATAAGGAATATTTTTTAAAAAATATGGGATACTTTCTTTTGATATGGGATTTAACACCCTGGCAAGGACCTTGTAAAGACAGTTCTTATATTCTGCTGTGATGAGTTGGAAGCTAATTGGCTAGGGATGCCGGATGCTGGAGGAGCTGCCTGTGGCTTTCAAGTAGGTTTCCTGCCATCCACTGGTGAACGTGGGAAAACACCAGCCTGGTTTATGGATGGGTCTCCTGTTATATTGGAGCAAATGAAGATTAACTGCTGTTGTACCTCAACCCTACTCAAGAGTAGTCTTGAAAGATAATGGTGGCCAGTTGTAGTGGCTTATGCTTGTAATCCTAGCACTCCAAGAGGCTGAGGCAGGTGGATTGCTTGAACTCATGAGTTTGAAACCAGCCTGAACAAAAGCAAGACCCTGTCTCTACTAAAAGTCGAAAAACTGAGGCAAGAGGATCACTTGAGCCCAAGTTGGGGGTTACTGTGAGCTATGACGCATGGCATTCTACCCAGAGCAACAGCTCGAGACTCTATCTCAAAAAAAAAAAAAAAGAAAGAAAGAAAGATAATGGCAAGGAGAAATACTACCTAGGGGCAGAGCTTTGGGTAGTGCAAATGGTCACCCACTATGTAGAAGGAGAAACAGCCTAAGGTAAGGATAAACATGGCAATGGCAAATGGCTTAGCAGGTTGGCTGGGGTCTGGAATATGCTAGATTGAAAGTCATGGGATAGGGAGTTTTTGCTAGAGGCATGTGGGTGGACATATGGAATAAAGTGTGAATATCTTTGTATCACAGGCTAGACAGTATGCAACAGAAAACATCTACTAGGGAACAGTCATTAAACAACCACAGGGACAGAGTAATTTGGCCACCCCAGCCCTGTGCAGTGAACTTATGAATGAGTAACTGTGATGTGAGATTTGGGCTATGCATGGACCCTTGGCATGGGGTCTCTCACATTCAGGCAGATTTAGCTGTGGCCATTGCTGCTGCTATCAATGAGAGTTTGGTGCTGAGTCCCTAAGATGGCAATATTCCTTAAGGGGAGCAACTAGGCACTTGGTGACAATTGACATCATTGACCCCCTTCTACTGTGGAAAGGGTAACAATTCATTTTGACTAGAATGGATACATATTCTGGTTATGGGTTTGTCCTTTCCACCTGGAGGGGTTGAGTCACGACCATCATCCAAAGGCTGACAGAATGTTTAACTCAACAACGTGGATCCTGCATAACATCTTGTGGGACCATGGGACACAATTTGCAAAAAAGGTGTGATGGGAGACTTGTGACTATGGGATCCACCAGTCATTTTATCCCACATCATTCAGGAGCTGCTGGACTGAGGGTGTCAGCTGAGTCTTCCAGGAAATAAATGCTGAGATGGACAGGAGTGCAAGAGGGTATTGGGAGGGGCTAGTGGCTTTGGAATATGAAAGAAGAATCCAGCAGGGGAGTTTTCAGACTAGAATGCAATCTGACATCAGTAAAACAAAGAGAGGAGGCAGCAAAATCAGGGTGGGCCACAACCCAGACCACAGTGCAGATTCCAGAATCGATGGGAGCCCCAGAGCAATGGATGCACGTTAGAGCCCCACCCTGGGCAGAGACGCTTAGTAACTGGCTGGAGGATGCTGGGAAAAGCATGACCTTGGCCCGAGCTGAGGAGAGCCTTGAAGGCACGGGCAGCCGGTGTCTATTACCTAAATGTGTTCCTTGCAGCAGAGGGCACATCATTTCTCAGAGGGGGAGTTGAGCCGTGTGAAGCCACGGCTGCCACAGTTCACCTTGTGCTGTGTGGATCCACAGGTTCAAAGAGTGTCCCCTCGGGGTCCCAGTGTCCTCGCTTCACTAAGGGAAAGGGGAAGTTGGTAGAGGAACCGACTCTCGATTCTTGCAGTTGCCTTTGAGCTGCCTCTGGCACTCTTCCTTTTGCGCCCCTCGCCCTCCATTCTCAACCCCCTTGCTTTCAGCTGGTGTTCTGTTGCCCTTGGTGGCACACTTGGCCATGTGACCCAAGTTCTTCATTCCTTTGGGGTCTGAGCCCTTGATAAATCTGTCCTTCTCAGGTTGGGGCTGTTGTCTGCTGACAGTCAAAAGGAGCACCACATTCGTCCCGGAGGTCACCTGCGACAGATTTCCCTTCTTCTCCACCTCTGCCTGATAGAGTCCAGTGCCCCTGCCATGCTGGCGACCACTCTTCTTGACTGTTGTTCCCTTGACAGAAATAAAGCTCAAAGTGCCCAGGCTGCAGTCATAGCTTGTAGTTCAATGGAAATGTTATTTCGTTCCCTGGCAAGAGGGGGCCCTCCCTTGTGAACCAGGACTTTTGACCCTGCAGAACCCAGAGTTATGGGAACTGGAAGCATGAATGTCCCCTGTGGGGCCGTTTCTGTTCTTGTGCCTTGGTGCCCAGACCTGCGTGTTCTTACTGGAGGGCAGAGGTCTCTGACTCGGTGCACACCACATCCTGGAGGATGACTCCCTCCGCACAGAGTTTTGCCTCTGAGGGGGCACTGCAGCTTAAGGGGCATCTCGCAGCGGAGGGCAGGTGAAGCTCATAGTTTAAAGAAAAGACTACACAGGAGAACATAGTTTCTAATTTCTGCTCTCAGGACAAACTGGTTCTCAGGACATCTGCAGCTTGGGAGAGATAAGAAATTCCTTGTTTGGGTAAAAAGCCCATATATTGATATTTGGGAATGTCTCAGTGAATGTGCAACTCTTCTGGTGGACAGATCTCTTTTAAAACCGATTATCCGATATACCTGGACACTTAAAAAATAATACTAGAGGGCATTAACAGATATGATGGAGTGTGTGGCAAAAGATTATGCATAGTACACAGAAAATTAAAGAAATAGATTTTTTTCTACTACATACTACCCTCTAAATTTAATTATTTGTTTTGTTTATTATATCCTTTTGGAATGTCAGAGCAAAGGGACCAGGGAGCTTTCCATGTTTGGTCACAACTATATCTCCAGTGCTTAGAATAGTGCCTGGTATGTAGGAAAGTTCAAGAAATGCCAGCTGATTAGACAAATAAAAACAAATAGAAAAAAAGATATAAGGAATTCTTAGCTCTGGGAGAGTTTATATATAAATTAAATTAAACCATATTATGATATAATTTAGTAGTCATAATTCTATAAATTATAATATGTAATTTTGTTATTTATAATATAAGATGTAGCTTAATATAAAAATGTAATTATAATATTTAATATAAAGATTTTATGATAAAATTAAGTAATAATATAATTTGAATTTTTATATTATAGTTATAAATCATTCGATTTTATAATATAATTTTCATGCGATTGTATAATTAGCACAATATTAAATATACGTTTTTGTATTATATAAGTATACCATAATACAATTGTAATTGTAGAATAATTATATAAAATTTATATAACAAAGGAAATGAAATAATAATACCTAACTCTAAAGTAAAATATTTCTATATAACTTTTTTAAAAATGTATTATTTTTATTTTTATTTATTTATTTTTTGAGACAGAGTCTTACTCAGTTGCCCTGGGTTGAGTGCTGTGGCATCATAGCTCACAGCAATCTCAAACTCTTGGGCTCAAGGGATCCTCTTGCCTTAACCTCCTGAGTAGCTGGGACTACAGGTGCCCACCACAACTGGCATTGAACTAAAGACACATTCTCCAAGACTTGGCGTGAAATCTCACCCTTCTCTCTCTATCCTGTGTCCTTTCCACGCTTCCCTCTGCTCTGCTCCTTGGAATCCTTCCTAATAAATCAGTTTCACATGAATCAGCATCTCAGCATCTGCCTCTGGGGACCCGGTCTCAGACACTTACTGTATGGAATTGAAATGATTGTGTTGTAGTTCTAAGTAAGTTCCCATTCTGACTGTTCTCTCCTTAACTTTGTTGCTTCTTTTTGCTTCAAAAAAGTGCTTGAGGGTCTTTTATAGAATCTTAAGATAGGCATGCATTTAGAAAAATGTGTAGCATATTTAAGGAAACCTCTAATTTTTCCTATTAGCAGGTTATTTGTTAATACATAAGAGACTCGAGTTATTTTTATACTTGGGAAGGAAATCCCTCTTTTCCCTTAGCATCCAGATACATGCATCTGCATTGTAAATAAGTTACTTCCTATAACGCAATTTATTTTAGTGGGTTGGACACAGCACTATAAATATGTCTTGTATTTGCATAAACTATAAATATCAGAAGGAAAGGGAAAAATGGGAGGTGGAAGAAGGAGGCTATTACTTATTGAGAGTCCACCATGTACTGGACACTGTATATATAATCTGAAGAAGGAGAGGTTAAGGAACTTGCCCAATCTGATGTGGAGGGTGGGGAGCAGATGTACTAGTAATTACTGTTTCAGTTAGAATCTTCCTGATTACTGGTGAGAATTAGAACTGTTTAATGGATTTACGGCTGTTTGAATTGCCTTGCCTTTTCATATTCTTTGGCTGTTTTCTTTTTCTTTTTTGTGAGTTCATTGTCCTTTTTATTGTTTTCTAAGAGTTCTTTATATATTCTATGCTACTTTATTTTAAGGCTCCTTCTGTTTGCTTTAGTAACACTGTTTACTCAGGCATTGGGCTGTGCTCGTACTCGGGGCTACTCAGAACACCATGCGGCTCAGATTCCTCTAAAGTCAGGTGATGTTTGCTTGAGCTCATCTTGTAATTACCCATGTGAATACTTCATCCCCATCTCCCATGACTGGGAGGCTCTGCCTGCCTGTGGGTGGACTTTGCCAGTGGCGCTTTTCCTGGGATCACAATCCTGTTTTCCCTTCCTGTTGCCTGGTACTCTGGCTCCGGTGCCATACTGCTCCAATCTGGTGGCAGGTGATTTTGCTCCTGAGGCTGGGCGTGGAGAGGCAGGGGAGGAGCGGGCCGTCCTGTTGCTCCTGCTGGAGGGGCCTAGCCATCCACACTGCCAGCTGTCCAGTGACACTTCTATTCTCTCGACTTGCTTTTCTGAGCTAGAAGTTCCCTCGAGTTGCTGCTCCTTCTATGGCTGTCTGTTTTCTGGGTATATTGTGAGTTTTAGTTTCCCATTTCCCTCTCATGCCACTTGCCTGGTGTCTCTCAGGGATTCTTCGTAAATTTATGTGGCCAAGAACAACCCTTCTTGTTTTTCAGGGCTGTTTACAGAATTCAAACATATTTTTATATTTTGTTATTTCCGGAGATTCTTCCAGCCAGAAGGAGACAGTGGGAACATGACCTAGCCCAGAGGTTGCCAGAGTTTTTTCTCTTTTTGTCTCCCTTTTTCTGTAAAGGGAACAAATAGTAAATAGTTTACGCTTTGCAGGCCAGATGGCTTCTTCAGAACTTCTCAACTCTGCCTGTATGGCGCAGAAGCAGCCAGAGAAGGTACTGAGGAACGAGCTGGCTGCATTCCCGTCATCCTGATTTACAAAGCAGGACAGGATTTGACCAAAGGCCCTAGTTTGCAGACACCTGACCTCCATCTCTTCCCCTTATGTAAAAGACGAAGAGTCTAAACCTAGAGGAGGTTGAGATTTTTCCAAAGCTACGCAGCTAGTGAGCAGAAGAACTTATCTTATCTGCTGACTCATCTGTTTTTTCAGGGCTAAAAAGGCTCCTACACGTATCTCAGTTCTCCCAGAGCCTTGAACACAACCTATTAGTTTTTGTTTTGTGACTTGAAGGCAAATGAAGTTCAGGCTAAGTCAACTGAGTATGGAGCTCATGGGAAGTATGGAGCTCATGGGAAATCGTAGAGCTGACGGAGGTTGGGTGGATATTGGCGTTAGGACTGAGGAGAGGTCTGGTGTCCACAGTTCAGCTTTTCATTTCATGAGCTGTAGAGAAATTGGGTGAGATTTATGGAGCCTAAAGTATTCGAGCTCTTCAGACACAGGTTTTACTTAGATACAAATCGTATTACTCAATTTTAGTCAAGATGGCCTGCAAGGGACAGACTTTGATATCATAATGAAACTCATTTCTCTAGTTTTGAGGCAAAAGAAAAAGGATTAAGTTGAGAGTTTGGACAGATGTTTTAGTCTGTATTCTGCTACTGATGGACTATATGACCTTGAAAATATTACTAGATTTGTCATCTGATTCATCCTAAAATTGGAATAATAATGCCTGTTTCATAGGGTTGTTCTGAAGATTAAGTGAGATAATGTATTTAAGAGCAATTTATACATTGAAAAACATTGTAGAAATAGAAGTTGCTAGTATGTAAATTGATAATAGAAGCCCTAACACAAATAACAAATTAGTGACAATTGCTGTGATTTGTTATTTGAAATGCAAAGAACAGGGGCATCTAACTGAAACAGCACACACAGAACGCGTTGACTAGCGAGGCTGTGTCGCGTTTAGTAAGAAACAAAATGTTAATTTATTTTGGTCTAAATTTTATTGTTCCCGGGGGCTTTATTTCAAATTAGTGCATCTACTTTTAATCTTCTTACAGTTATCTAGACAAATAAATTAAACTTTCTTTCCAGTGGAAGTATTTAAATGAAGTATCTTATTTAAAAATGCACCTGTATAAAACATCACATTACCTGCTTTAGATCCGAGGAAGGAGATAGTGAACTTCACATTTGTTTAATAAAGTCATTCTTCATGCTGTTTGTTTTGTTCAAAAAGAGGCAGTATTTTCCACAACTGCATGATATAAAATGACACCCCTAAACAACAAACAAAACCCCCAAGGAGGCAGTAAAGCCCTGTGGTCAGTGTGTGGACTATGTACTGAGATTATCTGGGTTTGAATCCGGCTCTGTCAGGTACCGGCTGTGATACCTGAGCAAGTGACTTAACGTTTCTGCGTCTCACTTTCCTCATCTCTTGAATATGAATTGAGATGACACCAATCTGTACCTTATTTTGAGTGCGTGCAATTATTTACAGCCGTTCTGAGCACACAGGCAGAGCTCATTAAATAGTAGATACTTATCATTTATTGCCAACACTATGCCCGGCACTAAAGATGTTAAGAGAGCAAAAGTAGCAGATCTGAGATTTTTAAAAAAAGTGTTCCACTGCGAGTGATGTGAGGAGAAAGAATTAGAGGCAGGGAGAGCCAGAGTGGGCTGGAGGATATAGGCAAAAACAAACTCAGTTTCCCCTATTGGACTCTTCCGAGAACGCTTCTGTGACCAGGTGTGTGTGGCTCCCCCACACCCCAAGCACGCAGGCAGGTCTTTAATAGACACAGCAGGCGTCTTCTGATTCCATTCACTGCTAACACTACCGACCCAAAGGTGATGTCAGATCCCACTGATGGGGGGGTGCAGTCCCAAAAGGCTGTTCCCACTTCAGAGGATGGTCCTAAGTCTCGGCCTCTACAACTTCGGACCAAGCAGCTGTAAACTGAACCTCCTCCTAGGGTTTAATTAATTTGCTAGCGTGGCTCATGAAAGTCAAGGTAACACATAACTTACATTTACCCATTTATTATAAAATATATTAAAAGGGATGCGAATGAGCAGCAAGATGTAAGAGGCGTGCAGGGTACAGCCTGTGAGACGTGGCGTGGAGCTCCCGTGCCCTCTCTGGGTGCGCCACCCTCCATGACCCTCTGTTTGTCCCAGAAAATCCTCAGTCCTGGTGGGTTTTTAGAGTCTTTGTTATGTAGGCATGACTGAGTTCGTCACTGGTTATTTGGGACCTTTGGACCCTCTTCCTTCCCCATGTGGTGGGGGTGGGCTGAAAGTCCCGACCCTCTCCTTATGGCTTGGTCTTTCCAATGGCCTGAGGCGGTGTAGGGTCCCCTAGCCATTAGCACACAACACTCACTCTTACCACTCTGGAGATTCCAAGGGTTTTAAGAGCTACACATCAAGAACAAAGACCACATCTGTATTTCATAGCATCACAGTGGGGTATAAAACTACTGTTGAAATTTCAGAAACCTTCCCCTGAGCCTTCCAGGACTCCATCATGCTTTGCATTTTCTGTTATGGCTAAAGAAATCCCAGCTGCTCATGATGAGCAGGGAAGCCTGATTTTGACCTCACATCTGTCTTCTGTGTGGTGGGCTGTCAGAAGGCCTGTTCCATGGAAACCTCTGACAGCTCAATGCCATAGCAAAGATTAACATGTGGCAATAGCTGGATAGTATGAAGTGCTCTGTCAGTGCTAATAGCAGTGTTGTTACTCTTGTGAATTGTTATATTTCAACCTAAGTTGGGTTTTAGCTTATTTGACACACCTTCAGTGCAAGCTCTCAGGTCTAAAATGAGACAAAAGATGGAGAATTTTCAGTTCTTGGCTCCTCTGGATCCCAGGAGAGGATCCCTCAGTCCATGTGGTCTGCTAGAAACACGAGAAATGAGATGCATCATTTTGAGGAACAAGGGAGGCGCAGGGGAGATATCTCATATGCAATCTCGTAAATCCTTCATCCTCAGTGTATGCTTGCATCATGTGTTTGTTCAATGGCAAAATAAAATGAAAGTAATGAAGCTCAAGTCCAAGCCACTGTTCTTGCTTGCCCTTACACCTTGAGCCGTCTTTGGGCTGGCCTGTTTCAGACTGTGGTCACTAGTACTGCACTATTACCAAGCTTAGACCTTCCTAAGACTCTTTGTGATGGTGCAGAGTTCACCACTTAAAGTTGTCATTTTCACCACCAGCTAAGGGTCCCGAAGGGCCACCTCGCTCTTCTCGACTCTACAAGAAACCCTAACACTAACACTCTCCACACAACTTTCTTCCTGGCGTTTTCTCTATGTTCCATTCTTGATCTGAAAATGCTGCCCTGAAACCTGGGTTCAATCATAAAGAGAACTGACATGTTTTATTTTCTTAGAACAGCCGAGACCAAGTAAATTTCTCTAAAAACATTTATATTCGTAAATTAAGGGAGGTCAGTTTTGAGTTGTGGCAGGATGAAGATGATGAGTCCTCTCTGCAAAGCAAGCACCGAACTGGGTAAAATTGTCAAAAACAACAAAGAAAGGCACTGGAAATTGATCAAAGGGCAGCCAACAAGTTTTGAAGCTTTATTCTGGAAGATGAGAGAATTTCAGTTAAGAACAGAGGGATTATGCGGCCCATAGCTTCTCTTTTACCCCTAGAGTTGCCAGATCAAATACCAGATGACCAATTAAATGTGAATTTTAGATAAATGGAAAATACCTTTACAGGATAAGTATGTTCAAAATGTTGCAAAGGTCAGACTTTACTAAAAAATTACTTGTTTATCTAACTTTCAAATTTAACTGAGCATCCTGTATTATTATTGTTATTATTATTGACTAAATCAAGTAATCTCTGAGCTCTCTCACCCCCTGTCCCCAATAGGTAGATTAGTAAGGGCTTGGGTCTGCCATTAGGGATGCACTTGACTTGGGGTGGGAGGTGGAGGTGAAACCTGTTGCTTTACCACCTAAAACTGATGACACTGATGTGAACAGGAAAAACCATTTGCATTGCTGAGATTGCAACTCTTGTTGAGGTGAATGGGATTAGATAATGAGATAAGCTCCAGACACCCCTGGCAGAATGGAAAACTACACAGATGTGGGGGAGAATTGAGAGAGCTGGGGGAAAAATAAAGAAATCTTAAGAGAGACTTAAATGATTGCAAATTTTTTTTTTTTTTTTTTTTTTTAGACAGAATCTCACTATGTCACCCTGGGTAGAGTGCTATGGCATAACAGCTCACAGCAACCTCCAACTCTTGGGCTTAAGTGATTCTCTTGCCTCAGCCTCCCAAGTAGCTGGGACTACAGGTGCCTGCCACAACACCCAGCTATTTGTTTTGTTGCAGTTGTCATTGTTGTTTAGCTGGCCTGGGCTGGGTTTGAACCCGCCACCCTTGGTGTATGTGGCTGGAGGCCTACTCACTGAGCTAGGCGCACTGCCCATGCCTGCAAATTTTTTAATTTAATTTTTATTTATTTACTTCATTTTGTTGCCTAGGTGACAGTGCAGTGACATCATCATAGCTCATTGCAGCCTTTAACTCCTGGGCTCAAGGGGTCATTCTGCCTCAGTCCCCTGTATAGCTGGGATTACAGGCATGTGAACTACCCTTTGCTAATTTTTCTATAGAGACATCATTTTGCTTAGGTTGGTTTTCCTGGACTCAAGCAATCCTCCTGCCTTGGCCTCCCAAAGTGTTAGGATTATAGGTGTTAGCCACCAAGCCCTGCCCTGATTATAAACCTGCATACATTCCTAGGCCACATACATATCAATTAGCAGAGAGTAGAAAGCTTCATGGCCTTATGTTGTTGATTAGTTTAACCTTTCCTCAAATCATTGTCACGAGGAACCCACTAAGAAGCCAGGGTAAGAAATAAAAATTAAGATTAAAAACTGCATCCAGAGATATCAGTGGCTGAATGCCCTACGGGAGACAGATCTTAAAGTTTAAGTTCAGGCATAATAAAAAGGAAAAAAGCTTCCTAACTCTCATAAAAATGAAACAGAATTGTAGGGTCGAAAGGAAGGTCTATTTTTAGATCTCGAAGTATTCTCCAAACCTCCTTCCAAAAGGAACGTATTAGTGTGCATTCCCACCAGCAGTGTAGGAGTGTTCCCTTTTCTCCACATCCACGCCAACATCTCTGGTTTTGGGATTTTGTGATGTGGGCTAATCTTACTGGAGTTAGGTGA
>CAUYRH010110570.1:0-19933 GCA_963574655.1 Perodicticus potto | reverse complement strand
CCATTTTAAAGTACTAGCTCTCAACATAACAACCAATTCGTATAAGAAGCTCCTGTTGGACAGGCTGGCAAGGAGCAATGCTAGAAAATTTAATGAATGATACCAAATGTGCCAGTTACGGAAAAACGTTGCCCAATCCATCGCGCTTAGCATTCTTGAGAATGTCCTGATAAACAAGGCATACTTCTATACCAAATGTTCAACAGTTAGGTTTTCAGAATCCAAGTTGACAGCAGCTCTTGGTCCTTCACAGACTGACATCCATCCTCTGGAGCTGCAGCCTCTTCCTTTTGGGCTAAGCTGCTATGGCTGCTAGGTCTCAATCTATGCACGGTAGCACTCAATTCTCAAAACCTCCCTCATGAAGGCCAATGCTCCTGGCTCCAGTACTCAACATCCGAACATGCTAGTAATCCTTCACTTATTTGCAACCTCATAATTACGCTGTCTTCAACACTCTGCGGTATGGCATCCGCTTCTCGGGTTTGCTCACTTCCCACGAAGGGCCAGGTAACCGGGTCCCAGCCTTCGCGGATCGTGGCCCTTTGCTGCTCAACTACAGTGAAAGCTACTTTTTCTATTTTTTTTTTTATAATTTTATTAAATCATAATTGTGTGCATTAGTGCAATCATGGGGCACAATGTGCTGACTTCATATACAATCTGAATACTTTTTCTATTTTTAACAGAGACGGGAAAACAGAAAAAATAGCTAGGCATTGTGGTGAGCACCTGTAGTCCCAGCTACTGGGAAGGCTGAGGCAAGAGAATTGCTTGAGCTCCAGAGTTTGAGGTTGCTGTAAGCTATGACACCAGGGCACTCTACCAAGGGTGATAAAGTGAGACTCTGTCTCAAAAAAAAAAAAAAAAATTAGAAAGTAAAAGTGAGTTTCTAGCAAGCTATTTACTAGTACCTTTTAAGGTTAAACCTTATAAATTTCACTTATAAATAATATGAAAATGGAGTGCTTTCAATAACACAGTGATTAAGAGTGTGGCTCTGGAGTCAAGATTATCTAGGTTCAAATCATAGCTTCTATTAATTATATCTGTTATTTCAGCCTGGTCATTTAACCTCTGTAAACTTCAGTTTCTTCATTGTAAAACAAGGAGAATAATAATTTTAGGGTTACTTAAGGATTAAGTGAGATGATTCATTATCTTATTCTTTTTTTTTTTTTTTTTTTTGAGACAGAGCCTCAAGCTGTCACCCTGGATAGAGTGCTGTTGCATCACAGCTCACAGCAACCTCTAATTCCTGGGCTCAAGCGAGTCTCTTGCCTCTGCCTCCCAAGTAGCTGGGACTGCGGGCGCCCGCCACAATGCCCGGCCATTTTTTGGTTGCAGCCGTCATTGTTGTTTGGCCGGCCCGGGCTGGATTCGAACCCGCCAGCTCAGGTGTACGTGGCTGGCGCCTTAGCCTGCTGAGCCACAGGCGCCGAGCCATTATCTTATTCTTAAAAGATAAAAATTCATCACGTAGCAAAAATGCAGTGAAAACACCTAACAAGCATAATGTGACCCAGTTCAGCTACACTATAGGTTAATTAAGTTCCAATAAATATATTGCTACCTCAGGACTGATTCTGAAGAGAAAGTGAGCTGTCTTTGCTCCCTAACAGTATGTTATAACCTTTAAAAGTATAGTAGAACCTCTGTATGTTGACCACCCAGGGACTGTAACAAAATGGTTATTAACAAACTGAGGTGTCAACATAAAGAACTAATTAGGTCAAATTAAGGAGATGGTCAATGTAGGGAGGTGGTCAACTATGGAAGTTCTACTTTTCTTTTCTTTGCTTTTTCTTTCTTTCTCTCTCTCTCTCTTCTTCTTCTTTTTTTTTTTTTTTTGCAGTTTTTGGCCGGGGCTGGGTTTGAACCCTCCACCTCCGGTATATGGGGCTGATGCCCTACTCCTTTGAGCCACAGGCGCCACCTCCCCCCCCTTTTTTTTTGAGACAGAGTCTCAACTTTGTGGCACTTGGTGTCACAGCTCATAGCAACCTCCAGGTCTTGGGTTTCGCCGATTCTCTTGCCTCAGCCTCCCGAGTAGCTGGGACTATAGGCGCCCACCACAACGCCCGGCTATTTTTTGTCGCGGTTTGGCCGGGGCAGGGTTTGAACCCACCACTCTCAGTATATGGGCCAGGTGCCCTATCAACTGAGCCACAGGCACCGCCCTCTACTTTTATTCTCTTAGAAACAGGGCCTCACTATGTTGTTCAGGCCATATTCCTTGGGCCCAAGTAATCCTTTTGCTTCAACTTCCCAAGTAGCTAGAACTATAAGCTCTCACCACTGTGTCCTGCTAAAATACAGTTTTAAGATCTTTTTTTATAAACCTAGCCTTTATAGACAAAGCTATTTTAACTAAAATAGACAAAACTGGTCACTTGGAAGGTAATTAAAATTATACAATAATTGTGGTAACATGTAATTGCTTTTAGAAATTCTAGCTGGAGGCAGGGCTGGTGGTGTATACCTGTAGTCCCAGCTACCTGGGAGGCTAAGCTGAGGCAGGAGGATTGCTGGGAGTTGAAGGCTTCAGTGAACTATGATTGTGCCACTGTATTCCAACCTGGGCAATAGAGATGCTGTTTCTTTTTTTTTTTTCTTTTAGGGGACAAGAATCTCATTTTATTGCCCTCAGTAGAATGCTGTGACGTCACAGCTCACAGCAACCTCCACTTCCTGGGCTTAGGCAATTCTCTTGCCTCAGCCTCCAGAGTAGCTGGGACTATAGGCACCCACCACAGCGCCCGGCTATTTTGTTGTTGCAGTTTGGCCGGGGCAGGTTTGCACCTGCCACGCTCAGTATATGGGGCCGGCACCCTACTCATTGAGCCACAGGTGCCGCCCGAGATGCTGTTTCTTTAAAAAAAAAACAAAACAATTAAAAGGAAAGAAATTCCATTTGGGAAAGAATAATACTCCACAGAAAGTTTCCATAACAATTATAAATTTCCTTAACAAATATAATGTCTGTTTCTTTCTCTTTCTTTTTTTTTTTTTTTTTGAGGCAGAGTCTTACTCTGTTATCCAGGCTAAAGGGCTACATCCTCAGTCTAGCCCACAGCAACCTCAAATTCCTGGGTTTAAGCAGCCATCCTCTTGCCTCAGCGTTCCAGGTAGCTGGGACTGTAGTTGTTCACCAAATGCTTCACTAGTATTTTCCATTTTTAGTAGAGACAGTCTTGCTCTTGCTCAGGCTGGTCTTGAACTCCTGAGCTCAAGGGGTCCTCCCACCTTAGCCTCCCAGAATGCTAGGGTTACAGGCATGAGCCACTACGCCAGGCCTATGTCTATTTATAATGCCATAAAGGTCTAGAGCAGTGATTCTCAACCTTCCTAATGCTGCAGCCCTTTAATACAGTTTCTGTGGGTCGCGACTCACAGGTTGAGAACAGCTGGTCTAGAGGATTCTTCCTAGATATTCTAAGCACTTCTTCAATGGACTCAAACTCAAAATGTCTACTGAAAAATGTTACCATGGCATGTGTGTTGCTAAATTATATTAACTTTTTATGTCGGATTGATAGTAGTAACTGAATTAAATCACTAGATCTAAATACTTCAACGTTGTTTACATTAATATAAACATGACCTAAATTAGAACAAGAAAATGTAAAAATTAGTTATAGCTAAAACATTTAATTGAGGATGAAATGGAAATAAATGATTTGTTCTTTAAAACAAATTTCAAAAATAACAAAACCACCAAGTAGAAAAATAATTGTGTTATTTTTATATTTACTTTCATATATAAAAACTTTCAGTAATTTATACTCAATTATCTAATGACAGTATTTCTCACTCTCTCTTGGTCTGAATTATTTTACAGCACTTATTTAAAACTGGGGTGGCACCTGTGGCTCAGCGGCAGGGCGTCAGCCCCATATACCAAGGGTGGTAGGTTGAAACCTGGCCCCGGCCAAACTGCAACAAAAAAATAGCCAGGCATTGTGGCTGGCGCCTGTAGTCCCAGCTACTTGGGACACTGAGGCAAGGGAATCGCCTAAGCCGAGGAGTTGGAGGTTGTTGTGAGCTGTGATGCCACAGCACTCTACCGAGGGTGATAAAGTCAAACTCTGTCTCTACAAAAAAAACTAAACTAAACAATAATAAACTTGGACACAAAAATGTTAGAAGTAGATTGATTTATATGAGTATTGCCACCTATATAGTCCTAACTTTTTTTTTTTTTTTTGCAGTTTTAGATGGAGCCGGGCTTGAACCCACCACCCCCACTATATGAGGCCGGTGCCCTACTCCTCGAGCCATGGGCACTACCCCATACAGTCTTAACTTTTAAGAAGATCTGAACATGAAGCAATCATTACTTGAAAAGCATCTACATAAATGACACTCCACATATGACAGGTATTTGGTAGACTAACAGTTAAGATGGGCTTTCTTTTCTTTTTCTTTTTTTATTTTTGTGACAGAGCCTCAAGCTGTCACCCTGGATAGAGTGCTGTAACATCACTCACAGCAACCTCCAATTCCTGGGCTCAAGTGAGTCTCCTGCCTACTCCTCCCAAGTAGTTGGGATTACAGGCACCCGCCACAACACCCGGCCATTTTTTGGTTGCAGCCGTCATCGTTGTTTGGCGGGCCCAGGCTGGATTTGAACCGCCAGCTCAGGTGTACATGGCTGGTGCTTTAGCCCATTGGGCCACAGGCGCTGAGCCAAGATGGGTTTTCTTAAGCAACACAGGTTAAAAATCATAGAAGGATCCCCAAAGATAAGTTCATGTACTTTTACTTACTTCAGCTGAAATTTAAGTTAGATTGGAAAAAATAGAATACCACTGAATATAAAATTAAGGGACTGTTAAATATTCACTTGAATTTAGTATTTCTTCCAATTTCTCTATTAATATTGGGCACTAAGCAAAATCTGCTTGCTATATTGCTAATAAGAATAGAGCTTTAAAATGAAATTTATTTTAATATACAGCTTTGAAGGGAAAATCCTTTCTTATTTTATTTCTTTTGAGACAGAGTCTCGCTCTGTTGCCTGGGCTAGAATACAGTGGCACAATCATATTACACTGCAACCTCAAATTCCTGGGCTCAAATGATCCTCCTGCCTCTGCTTTTCAAGTAGCTAGGACTACAGGCGTTTGCCACCACACCCAGCTAATTCTTTTTATTTTTCATAGAGCTGAAGTCTTGTTTTTTGCTCAAGCTAGTCTCCCAACTCCTGAGCTCAAGGGATTCTCCCTCCTTGGCTCCCCAGAACATTAGCATTATAGTTGTGAGCCAAGAAAATCCTCTTTTAACCTACTTGATTCATTTATTGGAATTTCCTAGGAATCATCAGATTGAATATCCACAGACACACAGAATATCATAGATAGTAACTTCCTAATTCATTAATTTCTATATACAGTCAAATCAATTCTTACATTATGAAGAAACCAAAGCCATGCAACTTTTAAAAAATGTCAGTGCTATACTAGGGGTGTAACTCCTTATAAAGCAAGCACAAATGTGGCATTAAACTTACTTTTCCAAAGAAGCCTTTGAAGAACTTCCTTTCCTGGAGGAACAGGGGGACAAGTCGAGTGCTATTATTGTATGGGCTAAATGTCCCAGGGTTTCATATCAATAAGCAAATACAGAAGTTGGGGACAGGGAAAAGTGGAAGAAGGGGAAGGGATAAGAGTTTTAAAGGTTATCCATACCAGGAGTGACAAGGACTAAGGAAGGGTGCATGAAAATGCAGGGAAACACACTGTATGGCCTAGGAATCCATGGAAAGAGAAGAAATCAGAACTTGTATTCATGCAAAGCAACTAGTTAGTTTAGTAACCACCATATATTTTTGAAATAGATTTTCCAAATTTGGCAGCAGAGAGAAAGATTAGAACACACTGATTTAATGTGATTTGCATTTTAAATGTCATAGTGAGTAGAAAACAGAAGATTAGTTCCACATACATTTTTCAATTTAAAATCAGTGGTCAACTATGTGAAAGTCATCAGTTAAAAAAACAGTCCACATTCAAATGACCATATAATTGCATAAAAATGCAGTATGTAAAATGAAATGCATATCCATCAAAGGTCCTTGTCATACTTTTTCTTGCTGAGTTTAAGATGTCACCTAGGAAATGCAATGCTTCATACTTCCTGAGGGGAGCTTGACTATGTGCTCCACTTAGCCATTAGTATCAATCTGTATTTATGGGTATGCTGATCAATTTCACAACACACATGGGGGAAAGAACAAATATGTTCTATTACAGATAGAGAATAAATTATCTACAAAGAAGACAAGGCTAATGTTTAAACTGGACCCGGAAAAACAAGTATCTTAAGAATCAAATAACACCTTTGGACCACAACTCAAATTTAAGGAATAGGGTTTTGTTTTCTTTTAAACTGTTGTTGTTTCAAAATATACTTGCACTGATATTTATTAATAAATATCAATACATTCTGAATACAATTCTGAAACTATCTGGATAAGAGAGGCATAGATACATATAGTATCAAGCATCAATTTTTAAGTACCATTTATGAAAACTGGGTACCTGTTTAAAATCTAAAGAACTTAAGCAAATCTAATTTACCACAAGCTAGTTTAACTTCACATTTCTTAGGTATGGTTGAAATATAGTTTAAGCCTTTACCTTTTACAATCATCTGTTTTTAATGTCAATATTGGATAAACATCTAAGAAAAGACAAAGATATTAAAATTTGACTCTCTTAAACTTATAGACTCATTCAACGCTCTCAAATGCCAGAAAGTTTGTTTTCCATCCAAGTTTTGAAAATCACAAGCAGCATCTAATATGTCCATAAAATATGCTAAACTTAAGCTGGAAAAAAATAATAGTAGTAGTAATTACAGTAAGATTAAGATCATTTCTGCTGCCAAGTTTGGTGACCCTAGTTTTGTTAAGACTCTGAGTAACTACCAGCTTTCAAGGATGCAGCCAAAGCCAGGAGATTCACCATTCTTAAGGGAGGGGAAGGTGAGGGAAAGAGATCTATTAATCTTTAATTTAGCTCCTAGAAAAGCTCTTGTTAAAGTTTTCCTCTTTTTACAAAAGACCCCAGATGTTAATGAAAAAAGTTGACGTGCAAAATGCATGAAAAGATAGTTATTAGAGAATAGTATTAATGTTCTTTAAAAAAAAAACAATTGTTATGATTCTTTAACCTGCTAAAATAAGAACATATATTAAAACAAAATATATCAAATAGTGAAAAAAAACAACATATTAGAAACTGGTAGTATAATGAAACTAGTCTACCAAGACAGAGAGAGAGAGACATTTAAGAGACAATAGGAAGAAATGACTTTTTATTATGAAATGAAGGGAATGTTGGACCAGAGTCAAACAAGGCCTGATACACATTTACAAAATTGATTAATGAAGGACAATACTCCTCACCCTGCAACTGACTATGCCATAAAGGGTAATAGGCCATTTCTGTTAATTATCCTATACAACTTAAATTCCAAAGTAGCTAATTAGTGAAATTACATCACAAAGTAAATGAGTTGAAAATAGTTGCAACTAACTCTATGTAAAGAAAGGAAAAAAAATAGTTATACCATGAGGAACATATTTTTAAAACATTGTCTTTTTTAGTTATGTTTTTTTTTATTATAGAATATCAAGTATGCAGATGATTTCCAATTGAAGTTAATGTAATTCTAAATTGTAAGAGACTACTTTGGGGAAAAACATGCATACAAATGTACTTCCAAATTGTCTTCTTCCTCAATTCCTCATAAATTTGAAAAGCACTAGAAATGTTAAATTTTAAGCTTAAGGATCATTCATATAATAGGTTTAAAATCTTTGTTTCACTACTTAACTGGTACATCTAAGCTATTTAATTTAAAAATTTTAAACTCTAGCATTCAAACTAATTCTAAAGACACTCTACTTTGTTTTTAATCCTTTGTAGAAGAAGAAGCCTTATAATCTATAAGAAACAAGCAAAAATCCTTCAGAAATGTAGCATTTGGCATAAGTATCTGGCATAGCAGGTTGGAGATCCCCACTGCAAGTTTGTTAGGTGAGTATTTGCTCCGAGGAAAAAAGGCAACTAGAAATTTCTGCTGCATAGTAAAAATATGAAAGGAAGCCAAAAATCAAAAATGTATGTGGACTAGTCTGATGTCAGAACCATATCCTGAAGACTTCCAGCTTTCTACAAGATTCTCAGTATAGCACTAGAAAAGGTATTTATAGAAGAGAGAAGTCACATTAAGTATAATAAATAGGAAATTTATCCCAGTTACCAAAAATTCAATCTCATTTTTTTTTTGCAGTTTTTGGCTGGGGCTGGGTTTGAACCCGCTGCCTCCAGCATATGGGGCCAGCGTTCAATCTCATTTTTTTATAATACACATTTGCCAATGCAAAACTATATATAATGATTGCTCCAAGTTTCCTAGATAGGGTCTGTCTGAAAAATTTTAAGTAACTTTTTAATGAAAAGTACAGGAGTGATCAATTTTCCCTCAAAGTTCAAAAGTTCAAGTATGTCCAGAAAAGCAATCATCAAAATGTAACACTTTCCTTTAGTCATAAAAGACCACAGGGAAATAAAGATCTTTTGGAGATATGCAAAAGGGTTTTATAAACTTAAAACATTAAACATTAAGATATAATTATGATGATTCCAGAGAGGTAGCACCTTATTCTCCCAGGAAAGGATTTGACCCCAAGGACACAGGCCCCATGGCACAAGGAGCTGGAGGAGGTTCTTATTTCATATTGAATTTAACGAAATCTTTCCTAGGAGGGCTTCAGGGGTTGGGGATAGGGAGGGCGTGGAGCCATTTGCATTTGTTAATTTTTTACATTACCTATTTATGACTATATCAATCTTAATATCAGATTTATTTATTATTATTTATTTATTTTTGGAGACAGAGTCTTACTATGTTGCCCTCGGTAGAGTGCCATGGCATCACTGCTCACAGCAACCTCAAACTCCTGGGCTCAAGCGATTCTCTTGCCTCAGCCTCCCAAATAGCTGGGACTACAGGTGCCCACCACAATGCTTGGCTATTGTTTGTTGCAGTTGTCATTGTTGGTTATCTGGCCCAGGCTGGGTTCGGGGCCGGGTTCAAACTCGCCAACTTTGGTGTTATGTGGCTGGCGCCAAGCCCAGATCTATTTTTTAAAACATGGAAAAGTTGCCTTTATGGAAATGTAAACACATAATAATTAGATAATAATATTCAATTTGACCACATATTGAAGATTACATACTGTCTATTCATTCCAGAAATAGTTTTTGAGTGACTATGTGCCAGACACTGTCCCAGGCATAAGTATAATTTTTAAAATGGCATTTAGTTCCTATTTCCAGTGAATATAAAAACTCCTAAATAGCCCTATGCCTCAAATAATCATGCTTATTATACTCTGTATCTTCTTGGTTTAAAAAAATAAAAAGGTAAAAGGAAACAATCTACTCAACTAAAAAACTAGTTTTAAAACTAGACAGTTAAATAGGGTCTATTTCTGGATTGTGTGAGATCATTTATGCACTTTTTTGGTTTATTTGTATTTTATACAATAAACATATATTGCTTATACAATAGAATCTCTGTAAGTTGACTACCCAAGGGACTGTTCCAAACTGGTCACCCTTTGGAGGTGGTCCACATAAGGAGCAGGCCTACTCTACTGATACATAACATGTGTATGTCCAGTCTATGACAATTAGGTAAACTTAAGGAGGTGGTCAATATGGAGGTCCTACTGTATAATAAAGAGATGTTTCTGATTAAATGTTTAAAAAACCCAAAAACTAGATGGTTAAGAGGATTAACTGCTCATTAAACAACTAAATACCATTTTTAATATCTTCTGGGCAAACTTAAACCATTCCTAGCTTTTCCTTAGAGAGTGAACATGAGCCATACTCTGAATTAAAAGACTCATTCCATATTGGCCTTTTAATCATAAATTATATGTTACAAGATTTTAATAATTATTTATGGTTTGTTTTAGGCCAATTTAGTCTGTTCACTGATTTGTTGTTTTTTAGAAAGTCATTAGTAATATAGTGTTATAAAATATTCTTTAAGTAGGGCAAACAAATGCATTACTTTAAAAATATGTTCTTAGCTAAATTCACCTTAATATTCTTTTAGATGAACTTAGAATTATTTTAGTAAAGAAGCTGAATTTAAATTTCTTTTTTAAATTGGCTTTGACAAAAATGGAAAATCAAATTAAGAGACTGTATTTAATTGGGGAATATATTAAGTGGACATGGCAAGACTACAAACTATAATAGTATATAGTAGTATTATCATGTACCATAATACACGGTTATAAATCCCCTTAACATAAATGATGAATTAGCATAAGTTAAGACTAGGAAAGCCTTCAATCATTTAAGAATTTAAATGATTAAAATCTGAGGTAAAGGGTATATGTATATACATATATGTATGTATGTGCCTTTTTGTTTTGTTTTCTGGTTCTTTGTGTACCACAGTCAGTTATTTCTCTCCTCCTTTCCCTTGTACAATAGATTCAGGCATTTATTCCAAAATAAAATCCCCCCTCTTGGAGTTGTCTGCTTCATTTATGTATTTCATATTAAAGAATTGCAGGTTAAGAGGTAATATATTAGAAGAAGCAGAAAATTTCTGAATACTAAGCAAATTGAGAAAAAAAGCACACATTATTAGTCAAACTTGTGGCAGCCCATCATACCAGCAAACCCTAAGCAACAAGACTCCTTGGGGCAGGGGCATGCAGAAGTAATGCTTAAAGCTTTCATAGCAAAGTGGGGAAAGGCCACGCTGGAGAGAAGGAAGGTTGCAAAGAGGGCTGTCAGATTTATGAAACATTCCTCTAACTTATCAAAAATCTGAAATTTAGCCCTTTAATCTATTATGAATTCTGAACCCATCCTCTCCTTTTATTAAATACATAGGCATAGCTTGGGATGTGTTCTATGGCATAATGAACAAAGGAAATATTATATATCCTGGGAAAGGAATCTCCATTCCAATGTGCTGAAGTTTATGCAAAAGGCAGCAGAAATAGATTATGTTCGAGAAATATGGAGAAAAATATTAGGGAGTAGGAGTTAAGACAGTAAGTCATCTCCAAGAAAGTAAATCTCACCAGGCATCAACATATATATCTCTGTCTCATACTTTTTTTCCAGAAAGCTATTTCTTAGAGATTCAAAATTCATAACTTATAACCCAGTTATCACAATTAGGTTAAACCATTTTCTATAATGGTTTCATCTTGGTTTTAGTATTATTCTTCTATCAAATTTCACATCACTTGTTTCACATGGGTTCTAAATCTAAAAGTACCTTTTAAATGATGTCTGGCCTAAATCAAAGAAGATTGGTCTTTATAATTTATACCTTTGCATGGACAGCATGAGATGCTTTTATTGGTAATCCCACATCTTTTGCTTTAAGAGAAACATTGTTCTTATTGGATACTGGGTCATTGAAATTTACCGAGCAAAATCTTTTAAGAAAAAATTGACAGCATATAGATCAACACTGGCAACCATCAAATACATACAGCTTTCAATCTTTTTACAGCATCTTCACAGATGTGCATTCCTCTTGATTCATCAACTTCTACATGACCAAGGTACTGTAGAAAGAAGAAAATAGTTAGGGTACTATGTTTCCTACGTAGCAACTATAACTTTGTTAAGCATTAGGCAGTAGAATACAGGTTCAGTGTCCCTAATCTGAAAAAATTCGAAATCTGAAACATTTCTGGCCCCAAGCATTTCAGATAAGATATTCAACCTGTACTGAAATCCCTGCACTCAAGAGACTCACAGCCTCCAAAGAAGAATTAAAATAAAGTTACTTTACGTATTCTCACAGTTACTACGTATTTATATGTAAACCTCTCTGCTACATACCTCTTCTAAGGCAAAGCATATGTAAGCCATAAACAAAAATGACAGTTTTCTAAAGGCTACAGAGAGTGAGGCAGATAACTACTAAAACAAATTTTAAGAAGGTTGTATCTGAGCTTTAAAAGATGTGTAGAATTTGAATAGGCAGAAATTGAGAAGCTGAAAATTTACATTAGAATGAGAGCATGACATAAACTTAAGAATGTGGAGCAGGATAGCTATATATCAGAGTGTGTGTGTGTGGGGGGGGAGGGTCAGAAAGCAGTACCCGGTGTGCTTCAGCATACTGAGTGCTTTGAACTGAAAAAGAATCAAGGTCTCTCTGACCTTTTCTTGCCCTCCTGACTTTATCACTTTCTCCCCTGCAGTGTAGGAAAAGTTTTAGTCTGAAGTTCTTTTATCTACCAAAAGACAAATCCTCCAAAAAGGAACTCAATTATCATGTATTCCCTCCCTGGGAATCTCATCAATTTGGGAAGATTAACTGTTGTATCACAATAAAAGACTATAAGTCAGACATCACAAACTTTGTCAGACTATTACCTGTGCTTTTGAAGGCTGCTCCAGACAACTTTTATTACCAGGGGGATTTTATCTGCATAACAAGACAACCTTTGTTCAACATGCCATTTCCTCTCCACATCAACATCTTCCCCACCCCCCAAGCCACAGAATTCCTGTAGTCCTGAACTACAGAAATGAATGTACAAAGACTCCAATCATCTGGCCTTTTTCAGTCTTAAATTTTGTGAAATTTACTTGCATATATATAATAAATGAACAGGGAAAAGGGCATACGAAATTATCTACTGTCAGTTTGTTTCACAGACTCAAATGTTCAGAGGGTACAGAGAAAGTTCTCCTCAACATCAAGTACTCCTATTAGGTTTGAAAGTGAGAAATATGCAGCTAGGGAATGTAAGTGCTGAAATAGAGCCTGCATTTAACCCTAAAGATAATGAAAGCTAATAAAGATTTTTCATTTTTATTTGTTTATTTATATGCATTTATATGTAAACCTCTCCTAAAGACTTTTCATTTTTATTTCCATTTACTTATTTGAGACAGATTCTCACTGTGTAAATAGGGCCTGCACTTAACCCTAGAGACAATGAAAGCTAATAAAGATTTTTCATTTTTATTTTCATGTATTTATTTATTTGAGACAGATTCTCATTGTGTTGTCCTGGGTAGAGTACAGTAGCATCATCACAGTGCACAGCAACCTCAAATCCTGGGCTCAAGTGATCCTCTTGCTTGGTCTTCCTAGTAGCTGGGACTATGGGTGTCCACCACAACACCTGGCTAGAGTTTCTATTTTTAGTAGAGATGGGGTCTCACTCTTGGCTCAGGCTGGTGTGGAATGCCTGAGCTCAAGCAATCCACCTGGCTCTACCTCCAGAGAGCTAAGATTACAAAGGCTTGAGCCACTGGCACCTGGTCCTAATAAACATTTTTTTAAAAGGTAGTAATATAATTCAAACTGTATCTTAGTATGGGAATGGTTCTGAATTAGAAAAGAAAATGATTTCACAGGATCACAGCTAGTAGGAAAACAAAAACAAAAGCAGAAAGGACAGTGGTAACATAACAAATGCTCTTTCTTAAAAGGAAAATTTGGGGTGTAATACTAGCACTCTGGGAGGCCAAGGTGAGGAAATCACTTGAGATCAGGAATTCCAGACCAGCATGAGCAAGAGCAAGAATTAGCTGGATGTTGTTGTGGCTGCCTGTAGTCCCACCTATCCGGAGGCTGAGGCAGGAAGATTGTTTGAACCTAGGAGTTTGAGGTTGCTGTGAGCTAGGATGACGCCACTGTACTCTAGTCCAGGCAACAGTGCAAGACTTTGACACTAAAAATAATAAAAAATAAAGACAGTATTTGGAATATTGCCCTTCTGCTTCTCTTAACTCAAGACTATTCCCTCCCCTCTTTGGTACTTCCAGCTTGAATGTAACACAGCCAGAAATCCAAAAGTGAATGCAGCAATATAAAGAGAAATCTGGGGGAAAAAAATCAATCTAGCTCTGGTTTGAAGAGTAGAAAAGGGAACCCTTAAGCTTAAGTAGCAACAGTGAAAACCTGCAAGATCCACACCTCTAAGGGAGGAGAACTTGCCTAATTGTTTGGTGGAACCTTAATTCCAGGAAAATGGAGCTGACCCCCCTTTTGTTTTATTCCCCACTCTCTCTGAATCTCACACTATTTGACCCTAGATACAAGTGAAAATGGTGGGAATTCCTGGTGTTAGAGAATAACCAGAGTCCCAGGTTTCTGACTAGAGGACCACGAAGAGAAGCTCTGAGGAACCAGAAAGTACTGAGAAAAAGCTTGACACCATGAATTGTTTATGAATTCCAGGGCTCACTCAGTAGCTGCACAACTAATGATCTGATCCTAATTAGCATACCAAAGACTTTAAGAATTAATGTACAGATCACTTCCTGGTTCCCAATCTGAGAACTGGATGATATGCACATAGGACAGTTCAGAATAGCACTGCAGACCAGAATGCCATTGTAAAGTTTTTGAAAACTGAATGGATACTGGTACCACAGCCCACAGAAGATAAGCTGGAACTTGTAGCCTGAAACCTAAAGGGGGAATTGCTAAAACCAAAATATAAACATTCTCTGTAGGATTTAAATAAGACCCAGAGTTGCACACCTAAGTATACAAATCCAGGACACAATACAAAATTGTGGCATATGATGAATTATGAAAATTTTAACTCATTTGGGAAAAAAAAATCCATATATACCAACGGCAAGATTATACAGATGCTAGAATTATGTGAGTAAGGCTTTTTTTTTTTTTTTTTTTTTTTTAGTCAGAGCCGAAAGCTGTAAATGTGGATAAAGTGCGGTGGCATCCCAGCTCACAGCAACCTCCAATTCCTGGGCTCAAGCGAGTCTCTTGCCTCTGCCTCCCAAGTAGCTGGGACTACAGGCGCCCGCCACAACGCCCGGCCATTTTTTTTTGGTTGCAGCCATCATTGTTGTTTGGGGGCCCGGCTGGATTCGAACCCCCCAGCTCAGGTATACGTGGCTGGTGCCTTAGCCCGCTGAGCCACAGGCGCCGAACCATCTGATTAAGGCTTTAAAGCAGCTACTATAAAAAATGTTCAAAGAGGCTCGGTGCCTGTGGCTCAACGGGCTAAGGCGCCAGCCACGTACACCTAAGCTGGCGGGTTCGAATCCAGCCCGGGCCCGCCAAACAACAATGAAGGCAGCAACCAAAAAATGGCCGGGCGTTGTGGCGGGCGCCTGTAGTCCCAGCTACTTGGGAGGCAGAGGCAGGAGACTCGCTTGAGCCCAGGAATTGGAGGTTGATGTGAGCTGTGATGCCACGGCACTCTATCCAGGGTGATAACTTGAGGCTTTGTCTCAAAAAAAAAGTTCAGAGAAGCAACAATGAATAGTATTGAAACAAATGGGAAAATGGAAAGTCGCGGCAAGGAAATAGAAAATTTAAATGAAGAATCAAATAGAAATTTAAATACTGATCAATACAACTAAAATAAAAATACTGGGCAGACCCAATAGGAGAATGGAGATGACAAAATAAAGTGTCTGTGAACTTGAAGATCAGTTGAAATTATACTGAGAAATTGGATGCCTTACTCCTCAGATCTGGAACAAGGTAAAACTGTCCCCTTTCACCACTCCTATACAATCTATCTGCTATTTTAAAGTCCAAAATAATTACATGTATTTTGGTTTTGTAGCTCTTAAATATGGTGTAAACAAGACATCAAAAGTACTCCAGGGGGCTTGGCACCTGTAGCTCAGCGGTTAGGGCGCTGGCCACATACACTGGGGCTGGTGGGTTCGAACCCTGCTCAGGCCTGCCAAACAATGACAACTACAACCAAAAAATAGCCGGGTACTGTGGCAGGTGCCTGTAGTTCCAGCTACTTGGGAGACTGAGGCAAGAGAATCACATAAGCCCAAGAGTTTGAGGTTGGTGTGAGCTGTGATGCCACAGCACTCTACCAAAGGCGACACAGTGAGACTCTGTCTCAAGAAAAAGAAGTACTCTAGGAGTGAGCACAGGATTACCTACCATGTGGCAGGATCTATACTGGTTGCTTTATATTTTGTCTTACTGAATACTCAGAAAGGTATGCAAGATCAACTAATTTTTTAAATTGAGGAAAGAAAATGAGCTTCAGAAATGCTGACTAACTTGTCCAAAGTTATGGACACAGCTAGTAGGCAAGGAGTATTATTTAAGATTCTAAAGTCCAAGGGTCATCCTCCTTGACTTTACCATGATTCAAGAAAACTTGACCTAATTTCACATTTCTACAAGGAAATTAAGAAAAACCCAACAAGTTCCTTACACCAAACTTCTTCCTTACAACTTTTAAAATAAAAGTCATTTCATTTGGAAAATTCCAGGCAGTGCCTGTGGCTCAAGGAGTAGGCCAGGCCTATATACCAGAGGTGGCAGGTTCAAACCCAGCCCCGGCCAAAAACCGCAAAAAAAAAAAAAGAAAAACGGATTTCATTTGGAAAATTCCTCTAGCAGGGCTGAAACTGTCAGTAATAATTCAGTCTTTCCGAAAACTCAGTGAAAACATCTACAATAAAGTCATAGTTATTCATACTTTTTTTTTGAGACAGAGTCTCACTATGTCACCTTCAGTAAGACTGCCATGGTGTCATAGCTCATAGCAATCTCAACCTCCTGGGCTTAAGCGATTCTCCTGCCTCAGCCTCCCAAGTAGCTGGGACTACAGGCGCCTCCCACAATGCCCAGCTAATTTTTTTATTGTTGTTGTTGCAGTTGTTTAGTTGGCCTGGGTCAGGTTCGAACCCACCACCTTCGGTATATGTGGCTGGTGCCATAACCACTGTGCTACAGGCGGCAAGCCTATTGATCTATTTTCTAGTCTTATAATTTTTCCTTTTTTTTTTTTTTTTTTTAATAATTTTTCCTTTTAAAGAACAGCCAATAAATGGAATCATAACAGCATGAGACTTCTGGCTTCTTTCACTTAGTGTAATAAATTTAAGTCATCTAAGTTGTTGAGTATACTAGCAGTTTGTTCCCTTTTATGGCTGGGTATAGTATTTCACTGCATGCATTTATTAAGTTGTTTAACCAGTCACCAGCTGAAACATATCTTAATTATTTCCACTTTTAATGGTAGTAAATAATGCCACTATAACTATTCCTTTATAGGCTTTCATGTGAACAAAAGGAGTGGAATTGTTGGGCCACAAGATAATGGAATATCTGACTTTTTCCTGCACGTTTGTGTGTGTATATGTTGGAGACACTCTGTTGTCCCAGGCTAGTGTACCGTGGCATCAGCCTAGCTCACAGCAATTTCAGACTCCTGGGTTTAAGCAATCCTCCTGCCTCTGTCTCCTGCGCGGCTGAGACGATAAGCACCTGCTACAATGCCTAGCTCATTTTTCTATTTTCAGTAGAGACAGGATCCTCCCGCCTCAGCCTCCGAGAGTGCTAGGATTACATGCAGAGAGAGCCCAACCATTGAGTACCTATTTTCAATTCTTTTTTTTTTGTAGAGACAGAGTCTCACTTTATCGCCCTCGGTAGAGTGCCGTGGCGTCACACAGCTCACAGCAACCTCCAACTCCTGGGCTTAGGCAATTCTCTTGCCTCAGCCTTTGCAGTTCTGCCAAGGCTGTGTTTGAACCTGCCACCTTCGGTATATGGGGCCGGTGCCCTACTTGCTTAGCCACAGGCGCTGCCCCTATTTTCAATTCTTAGGAGTATTTAATTACCAGTCAACTGCTGGGTCATATGGTAATTCTATGTTGTTTTTTTGAGGAATCACCAATTGCTTTTCACTGTAGTCAAATCACTTTACATTCCCACCAGTAATGTATGAAGGTTCCGATTTTACTACATCCTTGCCAACGCTCGTTTTGTTTTGTTGTTTTAAATTATAACCGCCCAAGTGCATGTGAAATAGTACCTCTTTGTGTTTTTGATTTGTATTTCCCTAATAACTAGTGATGAGCGGCGCCTGTGGCTCATCAAGTAGGGCGCCAGTCACATATACCGAAGGTGGCGGTTCAAACCCGGCCTCAGCAGAACTGCAAAACAGAAAAATAGCCGGGCGTGTGGTGGGCGCCTGTGGTCCCAGCTACTCGGGAGGTTGAGGCAAGAGAATTGCCTAAGCCCAGGAGTTGGAGATTGCTGTGAGCTGGTGACGCTACAGCACTCTACCGAGGGCGAAAAAGTGAGATTCTGTCTCTACAAAAAAAACAAAAACAAATGTTAAAGCCTAATAACTAGTGATGTTGAGAACTTTTTTCTTATACTTTTCTTTTTTTTATTTCAGATTAATAAGAGGGTACTAATGTTTCGGGTATATGGTTTTCAATTCTAAAATAAAGTTCAAGTTGTAGTTGAGCCCTTCACCTAGGGGGATGTTGAATACCCTTACATTGTTCACATTAGGTGAGATCCTGCCAATTGCCCTCTTTCCTCCCCAGTCCCCTCCCCCTTCTCTCCCCTCCTCCTTGCTAGACTATCTTCTGTTTTGTCTTTTGTATAGGCATGTAGTTATTTATAAATACATTGGTTTCAGCTCAGCGCCCATAACACAGTGGTTATGGTGCCAGCCACAAACACTGAGGCTGGAGGATTCGAACCCGGCCTGGGCCAGCTGAACAACAATGACAACTGCAACAAAAAAACAGCTGGCTGTTGTGGCAGGCGTCTGTAGTCCCAGCTACTTGGGAGGCTGAGGCAAGAGAATCACTTGAGCCCATGAGTTAAAGGTTGCTGTGAGTTGTGATGCCACCGCACTCTACCGAGGGTGACACAGTGAGGCTCCGTCTCAAAATATATGTATATATATATTATGTTTTGGTTTCATATTAGTATTGAGTACACTGGATACTTTTCCCCATTCTTAAGATACTTTACGCCAAGACAAATTTGTTTGTTTTTTTTTTGGAGACAGAGCCTCAAGCTGTCACCCAGGATAGAGTGCCCTGGCATCACAACTCACAGCAACCTCCAATTCCTGGGCTCAAGCGAGTCTCTTGCCTCCGCCTCCCAAGTAGCTGGGACTACAGGCGCCCGCCACAAGGCCTGGCCATTTTTTGGTTGCAGCCGTCATTGTTGTTTGGCAGGCCCAGGCTGGATTCAAACCTGCCAGCTCAGGTGGTACGTGGCTGGCGCCTTAGCCCATTGAGCCACAGGCGCTGAGCCGAAGAATGTGTTTCAACTCCAGGTAAACATAAAAGATGTAAAGTCTCCATTTTTTCTTATAGCTGAATAGCACATATACCACAGTATGTTAAATGATTCATGGGTTGATGAGCACTTGGGTTGTTCCCACATCTTGGAAATTATGAACTGAGCTGCAATAAACATTCTAGTGCAAATGTCCTTGTGGTAAAATGATTTTCTTTTGGGTAGATACCTCGTAATGGGATTGCAGGATCAAATGAAAGCTGCCTTTCAGTTCTTGGAGAATTCTCCATGCTTCTTTTCATAAAGGTTATATTAGTTTCCAATTCCATCAGCAGTGCAAATGTGTTCCCTTATCTCCACATTTACAATGGCATCTGCAGATTTGGGACTTTGTGACATGGACTAATCTCACTGGAGTTGGTGATATCTCAGGGTGGTTTTGATTTGTATTTCTCTTCAAGTGTTTGTTGAACATCTGCACATCTTTGGAGAAATTTCTATTTGAGTCCTTTGTCCAGTTTTAAATCAAGTTCTTTGTCTTTTTACTGTTGAGTTATAAAAATTTTTTATATACTCTGAATACTAGAACTTAATCAGATATATAATTTCCACATATTTTCTGTAGTTGTCTTTTTATTTTTTTGATAATGTGATTTGATGCTAAGTAGTTTTCAATTTTGATGAAGTCTAATGTATCTACTTTTTCTTTTGTTGCTCATGCTTTTGGTGTCTTAAGAATCCATCACCAGTGGCGGTGCTTGTGGCTCAAAGGAATAGGGCACTGGCCCCATATATCAGAGGTGGTGGGTTCAAATCCAGCCCCGGCCAAAAACTGTAAAAAAAAAAA
>CAUYRH010110569.1:0-14846 GCA_963574655.1 Perodicticus potto | reverse complement strand
TCACCCTGGATAGAGTGCTGTGGCATCACAGCTCACAGCAACCTCCAATTCCTGGGCTCAAGCGAGTCTCTTGCCTCCACCTCCCAAGTAGCTGGGACTACAGGCACCCGCCACAACGCCTGGCCATTTTTTGGTTGCAGCCGTCATTGTTGTTTGGTGGACCCAGGCTGGATTCAAACTCACCAGCTCAGGTGTACGTGGCTGACGCCTTAGCCCGTTGAGCCACAGGCGCCGAGCCTATCTTTGTCTTATACTGTATTCCACTTGTGGAAATAGCAAATGGTTGTGATTATATGTCTTCCTTATGTCAAATTATAAAAATGAAATGCCCACTCATATAGTCAGGTGGTGAATAAATCTCTCAAAATTAAGAACACGACCTCATAACCTCATCTTTAAGCAGCCCCATGAGAGGCCAGGGAGGAGACCTGTGCATATGAATAGAAACCTTGTAATTGGCAAGGAATCAAAGCTGATTAAACATTATACCTCCTTCCCTCCCTCCTTCCCTTCCTCTCTTCCTTCCTTGATACCTTTTGGTACATTTTAGTATAAAGATGATGCTCCTTTTAGAACTATAAAGTTGACAGACTGGAGAAGAGTAGCAATGCAAATATGATCTGCTTCTAGGTGAGTAGTTGGAGGCAAGTGAGGCTTTGAATGTCACGGAAGACCTGGCAGGGAGAACTTGGGTGGAGCTTTTTTCTGTATGGACTGGTCATACCTTGGAAACCAGAATTGGAGAAGCCCAGAAAGAGGATTAGAATGAGATAGATTAAAAAAAAAATAGGCCACCAAGGCATGAATCTCAAGGGGAAGAAAGGGGACTGAAATTAAATCCTTTTAGGTGGGTTTGATTGGGCTTCTAAAAGGCCAAAGGAACTGAAAGGGTGGAGATAAAGATCTTTATCTTTCTTTAATTTTGTTGGTTTGAAGCCCAAGGAATCTGCAAGTAAGATAGTGATTCCTGCTTTATCATTTATTTTATTATCTAGCAAACCAAAGTAAATTGTCCTTTACTATGATTTATGTATCTCATGAATGTGTAGAATCCAGTCATTGGAGGGCTGGAGCAATAAGTTGACATATAACACAGCAAAATGTTCTGTAGATACAGTGAACAAGATAGTGAAAATTGGACTGATTGTGTTATCTGGATAATAAATATAATATACAAGGTCAGACAATGAAATTCACAAACTCATCCTAGAAAAAGTGATAGATACCTCATTGCTGAATATCACTATATCACCAGAGGGCCAAGGGGAGTACTTCAAAGGTGACTGTAGTGATATTTAGCAATGAGGTATGTAGCACTTTTTCTAGGATGAGTTCATGAACTTAATTGTCAGACCTCATAAGATGACAGGTCTGTTGGCCATTCCAGAAAATTGATTTCCAAAATTGCTTTGAAAGATGGCCTAGGCACTAGCATTGGTGCATAGGTTCCCAAGGAGAGTACCTTGAAAGTGACCATAGTGATATTTAGCAATGTGGTTCATAGTACTTTTTCTAGGATGAGTTCACAAACTTAATTGTCAGACTTTTTAAGTACTCAAGAAGAGAGTTCTGACGGGCAGTGCCAGAAAGGCCCCAAACGGAGGCAGGTTTCGATTGAATTTTGAAGGATGATGAAGCCTATAAAATTCCAAGCAGGGGAAAGAACAAAAATAGGAGTGGGCTTGGGCATTGGGTCTGGTGAGACATTCTGGTTAGTGGCCATTCTCTCTGCAATATGATCTTGTGGCTTGGCACATGATGGTTTGCCTGAGCTGTTCTGGGCTGGAGCCCATCCTGGGAGTTGGTGGTGGGACATAAACATAAGCAAAGGTCCTGATGTCATCAAACCAGGATAACATGGTTAAGCACATGGTCTCTAGAGTTAGGCCTAGGTTCATATCCCAGGTCCACTGCTTAGTAGCTATGTGTCAACAGGCAAGTTACTACTATGGACTAAATTGTGTCTCCCCCCAGCTGCCTTTGGACGATTAGAAGCACTGGACAGCTTACTTGCTTGGGACAAATCTGTGAGCTGGGCCTCTGGAGATGAAGCCATATCCATGTCCTGTTGCTCTGGATGAAGAGCCTTGGACCCAGACTTAACTGCTGCAGATTTCCCCAGGAGAAGTGGATTCTTCAGTAAAACCAGAGTGTGCTTAAGTTACACAGAGCAGAGACCTGTGCAAGAGCATTCATAACAACTTTACTCATAATTGTCCAAATTGACAGCAACCCAAATATCCCTCAATGAATGAATGGATAAATAATACACGATGTCTTCATACAATGGAATCCTACTCAGCAATAAAAAGGAATGAAGTATAGATACACACAACATGGATAAACCTCAGAAACATGCTAGGTGAAAGAAGCTAGGTCTAAATGAATACATATTGTATGATTTCACTTATGTGATGTTCAAGAACAGGCAAAACTAATCTGTGATGAGGGAATCTAGGATTATGGTTACCTTTGTTGCGGATAGGACGGGGGATGGGACTGATTGGCAGGCTTCATGAAGACATTTCTTGAGGAATGGAAGCTTTCCATATCTTGATAGTGCTCACTTGGAGGGCTGTGTGTGTTTATGAAAAATTCATCAAACTATACACTGAAGATGTGTGTCTTTTATGATGCCTAAGTTATACATACTCAACTAAAGAGAGAATAAGAAAGAACAAGGGAGGGGATGGGAAATGAAGCCATCGACAAACCCAACAAAGCATGAAACAAAGCCAGCAGGATCTGCCACACAGGCGTGTCTTCTGCAAAGGGGAGGCAGGCAGCTGCATCATGGCACCCCTGTGAATAAAGCCAGTGTTCTGGGCCCAGAGGTCCTGCTCGGCTGCTTCCCATAGGTGCCTGCTGCAGAGCTGGCCCGAGGCTAGAGGGAGGGAGGCTTGACTTGATCTTGGGGCAGGGGTTGGCTCTTACCAGCCCTCAGACTCCTCAGCCTCCAGAAACGGTTATCACACAGTCTTTCTGAAAAAACAGATAATTTTGTAAAAATTACATGAGCTTTTGCCAACCCTATTTTGGCCTCTTAACTTTTTGGCAGCTGCTTTAGCAGCATCACAGAGCTGGCTGAAATGGTTTCCAGAGCACAACCGAGTGGGCATTAATCCCACAGATTTGCTGCCAAACAGGAAAGAAAAATGGGAACTTAAAAAAAAGGCAAAGAAATTGTATTTGGAGGCTGAGACTGCTTTAATGAAGAGCCAGAGTGTCTCCCAAAGCCACAGCTGAGTTCTGTGTTGGGCTCAGTGTCCTATTCTCAGAGGACTTGGCTCTTCTTATTTTCTAATCCAGAGATGAGGTAGAAATTATTGCGAACACAGCTTCTCAGCTTTCTCTCCATCTTCCCCCCACTTCATCCCTCCACATTCCTAGCTTCCACCAACACTGTTGCATTACTTGTTTGTTCCACCTACATTGAGCTACATGTTCAATGAGTGGAGACTTTTTCTTCTTTTCTTTCACTCAGCCTAAAGTTGTCCCTGTTTCTGTTTGATTTCTCCTGTTGTCTAGTGGTGCGATGGCAAGTGGAATTTCTCTTTCTCTCTCACTCTCCCTCTTCCCTCCTCTCCCATTTCATGCATTCAGTATATATGTTTCCATGCATCTATTCATGAAAAGTTCTATTTTAGACACCTGGGTGGGCAATTACCCTTAAGATAAAGTTAGCAAAAAAATGGTGCATGTGCAACCTAGATAAAAGTTAGTTATCTATAAGTATTATCAGTCTTGCCTCCTTCTTTTCTATGAGAATATAAACTGTGGTTCCCCACACAAGTCATCACTCCAAGGATCAGCACACTATCAAATGAAACCCCAGGGAAAGCAGGTTGCAGCTTTAGGACTGAAACAAAACAAACAAAATGGTCAAGGTGAAAATTGTTTTTCCATCTCTTATTAGTCAACTAGTTTCTGAAATTCTTCTGAAACTTTGTGGTTTTTTTAAGTTTCTGGGTCTTAATTTGAAAATAAACGTCAAAACGGATTCAGATTTTTATCCCACATTTAGCCATCGTGAAGGCATGCAAATCTATTCTATCAGGTTGTATCTCAGTTAAAAAAAATAGTGATTCAGTACCTTAGATGAAGTCTGTCTCAGAGTCAAAGCTAAGGCTCAGGAAGCTTGGTTAAATTCCAGTTGACTGAATTATCTATGGCATCGCTACTCCCAGGCCAGTGGGCATGTATGAGGAGGAAATTTCCACACTTAAATAAGTAAGCATTTTTTTCATACTAAAAGCAATACATCCAGGTTACTTTTATTTTTTTCTTAGACTATGTTAATATTTTTAATTTTTCTATAATAAAAACATAGTAATATTATTAAAAATATGTTTTAAAGTTCCAAAAGAATACTGGTTAAAGACAGAAAAGTAAAAATAATTTTTAAAGAATACAAGGCTGCATAATCTAAATCCAACCACTATTAGTTGATATTTTGGTATCTTCTAGTCTTATTTCTATGCAAAACTTTATTTTAAGAAAGCCAGACACAAGAAACAAAAACAAAAACAGCTCAACACATATGGAACATGTTGTGACCTGTTGGTTTTACTTTGCATTGGATCATAACCATTTTCTTGAGGCATTATAACTTCTCTGTAAGCTGTATTTTAATTTAGTTGCATATATAATGTGTGAGTACCACCCAAAGTACTTAAAATATTGGTGTGATTATGATTTCAATGCACAAATCTTTCTTTTATTCGAAAAAAATTTAGCGTTGCATTTTTTTAAGTTGTAGAGAAGTTATTTATAGTCTGGACAGTCATATAGCTCAGCAAGTTTTGTTACAAAACTCAGCTGCCCTCATCTCTCTCATTCTATTTGCCTTGCCATTGGGCAATGACATCTTTTAGGTAATTATTTTGCCTACTTTTCTAAATAACAGGTTTAAATTGAAATGTCTCGACCTTTTCTGTTGTGGGCATTACCTATGGAATCTCCATTATGGAAGATTAAGATTTGTTTTGCTTTATTTTTCTTCTCTTTGCTCCCCTCCTCCCATGAAGACCCTTCTCATACTCCCAATATCGATATATCATTATTTTGGTTAAATAAATATTCATGCATAGATTACTATCTCTATATAAATGCCATTCAAAGTTGAGCCATGAGGTCTGCAATGCCCACTTTTTCTTTCCTGCATAATTATTTTTCTGTCAGAAGTTCTTGTGTTGTTAATGCCTTTGCTTGGCTTTCTATGTATTTATCATTAGTTCAAATCAAATTCTTCATCAATTCTCTCAAAACATTTAGACTTGCCAGGTTTGTAAGGGTTCCATTCTTCCTAAAGGAATGGCTCTTGAAGCCTTCTGCTCATCTGTGGATTGAGTGGATCCATGCTTGGTGCACAGCTGTCTCCTAGGATCTCCTCCCCCTTTCTCCTGTGTTGGCTTTGTTCTTACCTACAATTCAGTTTCTCTTTATCTTGGCCTACTGCATCCTTTTGATAGAACACATCCTCTGATAGCTTCCTAAAATAGGGTGCTTGGAAACAAAAAGTTTTGAGAACTTGGATGTCTAAAATTGATAGTTTGAATAGATGTAGAATTGATTGACAATTTGGGTAGTGAATTAAGCCTGGAAATAATTTCCTATCAGAATTTTGAAGGCATTGTCTTCTGTCTTCTAGTGTTCTTGACACCACCCCCTCATATCTGTTGTGATGGGCACTCCAGAAGTGTTTCCAAAGGAAAGCACTAATGGCCTTTAATTCTGGGAAATCTAATTTTCTTGCTGACAGTTTCCTCCTGTGTCTGTGTTTTTGTCTCTGTGTGTCTTTGATCTGAATGTGTTTTTATGTGTATGACTATGTCACTGAGTGATGTTTGTGTGTAGGTACATACCTGTGTCTGTCACTGTGCATGTGTGTGTTCTCTTTGGCACTATTACTATTTGGATATTGGAAGTCCTGGACTAATTCTGTAATTAATTTTTTTCTCTCACTTTTAGACTGTTTGCTCTACTTCTTGGAAGTTTTTACACTAGCTAAACCTGGAAATATTTGGCACATCAAATCAAATGATAATAACATATATTATAACCCATTGGTTAAAATAAGAATCCACTAGTCTATACTTATATAAATGTATTAATAACTAAGTAGGGAGAAATAAAAAGTTCTTTTTTATAGCAAAAAGTCAACTAATAAATGACAAAGGAATGAGAGAATTATAAAATCACCATTTGTTGAGTCCCAGCTACTCAGCAGGTTGAGGCAGGAGGATCACCTGAGGCCAGGAGTTTGAGGCTATAGTTCTCTATGCTCAAGCCTGTGAATAGCCACTGCATTCCAGGCAATATAGTGAGACCTAGTTTCCCCCCACCAAAAAAACCCTCATCATTTGGCAACCACCATCATAATAATGTATTCAGGTAAGAATCATCAATGATGCTGAAATGAGTGGATGGAATTTTGATGACTACAGGATGGTTATATAATCTCAAAGTAGTTCCTCTTCAGTTGTGTATGAATTTTATAAACATCCTCATCTTAACCAAGTGCACATCACCAATAATGAGACAAATTGACCTCACATGTTTTCTGAGAGGATGCATTGAAGAGAGCACAGAATCACTTGTGAGACGTTCCTACCCAGAATGAAAAACCTAAATTGAATCATGAGGGAGCATCAGACAAACCCAAATTGAGAGACATTCTAGAAAATAACTAGCCTTTCCACTTCAAAAATGTCAAAGTGAGGAAACACGCACACACATACAGAGGCTGAGAAATTATTCCAGATTAAAAGAGACTAGAGAGACACAACAACTAAATGTAATATGTGGTTCTGTGTTGGATCCTGGGCCAGGAAAAAAAATTATATGAAAGACATTATTGGGAAATTGGCAAAATTTAATCAAGGGCTTGCTAAATTTAGTCTAAAACCATCTCCTTACATATTTTAAGTTCAGCCTAGAGGTTTCTCCATAACTATTGAACTGTCTCCTAACTGGATGTATAATATAAACAGACTGTAACCTACTTTTGTAACAAATATTTGAGTCTCAACCAATCACAGTAGTCAAGTTTTGGCCAATCACAAGTGACCAACTCTTCAAACCATGTTCAAATAAGGCAAACACTGACCTGTGACCAATCCAGATGTTTCTGTACCATAAATGTTATTTAACCACATGGCAGCCCTGGAGTTGCTGGGAACCTGTTCTGGTTCTGGGAGCTACCTGATTCTCAAATTGTTCTTTGCTCAATTAAACTCTGTGAAATTTAATTTGTCTAAAGGTTTTGTTAATCAGCTGATTTTGATAATCAAACTATGGTTATGTAAGCCTTTATTTTGTTTTTAGGATATATATGCTCTGAAGTACTTAGAGGCACAACAGTAACTTTTCTAAAATGGCTTAGAAAAAAGCAGGGGTGGGGGAGGAAGGAGAGCATGATACAGAGAGGCAGAGGGAGGTGGAGAGGCTGGGAAAAATGATAAAGAAAACACAGGAAAGAAGCCAACAATTGGGGATATGGACTTGTACTTTTCTTTCAACTTTTCTGAAGGACTGAACTTATTGCAAAATAATGTTAGGGAAAAAATCCAGAAAATTAAGAGTGTGGAACTAAAAAGATGACTGGGTGGTCTGGATAGCCAGTGGTGTTTGCCAACTGAGACCTTTACTGTGGGGACCCGGCTCGGTTGAGGTGACTGAGGAGCTTCTGATATTGCATTTTGAGGGCCTGGAGATGAAGGCCAGGCTACCAGTGCAGGTAAAGTTGGGGAGCTCATAGCCACTGTGCACACATGCTCTTGATCTGTCTGGTTTCAGTGTGACCTGCCACTCTGATAGATATCTGATGCTATCCCTAAAAGCCCTTTCATTGACTCTCTTCAGGGAAGGAGGCTCTAATCTTTTGTTGGTTTTCAAGGACCATTACCGGGAAATGGTCCTTGGGGTGGGGTGATCCATCTGGATCCAACTGATTCTTTTTCTTTCTTTCTTTCTTCTTCTTTTTTTTTTTTGGTGAGACAGAGTCTCACTTTGTCACCTTTGATAGAGTGCCGTGGTGTCATAACTCACAGTGACCTTAAACTTTCAGGCTCAAGTGATCCTCTTGCTTCAGCCTCCTGAGTAGCTGGGGCTATAGGAGCCTGCCACAATGCCTGGCTATTTTTAGAGACAGGGTCTTGCTCTTGCACAGGCTGGTCTCGAACCTGCGAGCTCAGGCAATCCACTCGCTTCAGCCTTGCAGAGTGCTAGCATTACAGGCGTGAGCCACTGTGCCCAGCAGATCCACCTGATTCTTAAAATAACATTCATATTTCAGACACTCCTTCCCCTCACTTCCTGAGGGATCTGGTTCCAACAATTCCTCAACCTCTTGAGGGATTCTGTGGTGAAAATTGGGTTGGTTCTCAGCATTCTTTGCTGCCAGTTTAGGATTCAGGATTTTTTGGTCCTGTTAAATTATTTGCTTTCCAGGTTTCAAAGTTTTGTTTCCATTTATTCTCCTCTTTCATTTTCCCCTGTCTCATAGTTTATGCCTATTAAAAATTCCACTTACTCTCCCCCATTTTAGTAGGGGTTAAAAGTGTTCAATCAGTGATTTTTAACAACCAGTCTGTACAGAAATCTCTGCATTCTTGATTACTTCCTTTGGACAGTGTCCCAGAAGTGGAATTACTGGGTAGGGTGTGCCATCATTTTTGAGACTCTTGATGGACTTTGCCAAATTGATTTTCAATAGGATTATATTCTCACCAAGTTTCCATGACTTGCCTCCTTTCCTGAATTTTTGCCAGCCTTGGTAGCATGATTTTTTGAAAAAAATATTAAAATACGTTTCATTTTGACAAGGAGAATACTATGTCACTTCTGGCACAATTCCTGTTAAAGAATGATTTTTCAGAGAGAAGCTCCAGGTATGGGTGGGAGGGAGAAAGGCAGATTCAGCTAAATGGTCTGTGGTCTGTGTGTAGAAGAGAAAGGATCAGAAGTGAGCATGTAGAAGGCCCAGGTCTTTGCTGCATTCCAGTGTAGTCGGGGCAGCACTGTTTGTAGTATGGGCATATTCACTTGGGTAAATTAAATAAAAGAGAGCGAAAGAGCAATAACAATAAAAACAGTGTAGTGATGGTTCTATTCAAGGAACATCATCCTAGAGTAAACCTCCAGTGGGAGACCTGAATCTTCCTTTCACTCCAAATCAATTTCCATGTGTTTCTAGCAGTTGGGACCATCTTGTCACATAGGTAATACTTTACTGTTTTGAGATATGTATTTCATTTAATACAGCACAGTGCAGCCCCAGAATGTGAGCCCTCTTCACCTAGCACCTAATTTCTACTTCATGCACTGAGCTGGTTTTGTTTTGCTTTTTAACTTTTCATTTTGGAATAATTTTAGATTTACGGACAAGTTCTAAAATAAACAATGTCCCTAAAGTCACTCCTAAAGTCACCATACATATTTTTGTAAATATTTTACAAAATATTTACAAAATATTCTCTATGTGTTGAACACTTCCCTATAAAATTTTGCCATGAATATTTTGTAAAAAAGGTACATTTAGCTACAATTTCCCATTTTCTCTATGTATGACAACTTTAGGGACACCCCGTAGCATACAGAGTTCTTCTATAACCTTCACCCACCTTCCCCTCACATGGATGTCTTACATAACCATAGTACACTTATTGAAACTATGAAATTAACACTGATAAGATGATATTTACTAATCTATAGACGTTATTGAATTTCACCAGTGGTCTCACTTAGAAGGACAAAAGCAGCCCGCAACAGCTGGCGTGGCCTTCATAGCTTGGCCTTCATGTTCTCTTTGAACATAAATAATTTCTCAAAATGCCCACATCAAACAAGGCCACTCTGTTACCAAGATGGATCAGGACAAAACAAGGCCACTCTGTACTCATGTCAGAGAACAAACAACAACATGGACATTGTTCAAACAAAAATGACCAAACATTCCACATCCTGTTTAATATGAGAACTTGAGTAACCCCTACTTCTCTACTAATTAGAGTATTAGCCACGCTTCACTCCTTCTCTTATAGATAGTATTTATTGAGATGTGCAATCATAGAATTTCTCTGCCTTCTGACAGCATCTAATCCAGAGCATTCCAAATAAGCAGATACCTAAATCATTTAGTATATCCCCTCTGGCTCACATGAAAGATAACATCCTATAAATGTGCTTCTGCTCTTTGCTTCCTCTCTCCTCACTTAGCACTATATTCTGAAAATCATTCCATATCAGTTCACAGAGCGCCTCATTGATCTGTACAGCTGCATGGCACTCCATTGTGTGGCTGGACTGCAGTTTATTTGAGTATTCTCCTATATACGGGCATTTAGGTTGTTTCCAATATTTTGCAGTTACAATGAATAGCTTTGTTTATTAATTGCAAATTATTTGCTTATTTATCCCTCAATTGCAAAAACTACCACTGGTGTGATGGATAGCTTTGATGCTCTGACTTTTGTGAAGGGGGCCAGTGCAGGATCTGAAGGCAGACGTGTCTGCTTCCTGAGCCGGTGCTCCCTCTGCCATGCCATGTTGCTTCTAGAGTCAGAGTCTAGGACTTAGTCCTGGTCACCTGAATGGAATCAAAGTGCTCTTCTTTCCTTATCTGCTTCTACAAAAAGCTCTTTGGATGGGCCACTTGCACAGGTTACCTCGCCACCATTGTAGATGGATTCCACTAAGCTGCCTTCTGGAGGGTCATTATATCAGCAAACGTATGGGGCCCCTGCCTGTGTTTACCAACATACAACACACCCCTTCAACATCTTTTAACAATACCATAAAGAGGGGAAGACAGAGCAGAGAACAGCCTTGTATGCATGTGAGCTCAGCCATGCCAACATATGTGACAGTCCTGAAGTGTATAGAAAAGGCACATCACCTTGAACCAGCAGTGAGGCCGCACTTTCAATGGGCCAAAATGTGGTCCTCATTTCTCTTCATACACTGAGTGTGGACAAACTTCTTTAGGCTCCCCAAATTACCTGCTTGAGGAGGATTCCCTTCTGAGCTTGGTGGAGGGCCCTGCTGCCTTTCAGCAACCACCTAAAGTCTGGGTGGAGGAGGAAAGAAAAGTAGTCTCAATCAGACTGTCTTGCAGCTTCAGCCAACCTGGTAGCTCCTCTGGGCTGGAGTAGAGACTTGGGGCAAGGATCAGGGTCTCTTCCAGAGAGACAGAGGCTGCTGTGCTTACCTTGGCTGTGCAAGGAACCCTTTCCACTCTTTCTCTGTATTTACTGTCAAATATAGAATGCTTGTGTGTGCCAGGAGGAGAGACATTGTGTTATTTACACAGGACTATGAACCCACAAGGGTCATTTTTATCCCTCTTTTTATGGATGAGGAAAGTCAAGCTGAGAAAGGTTAAGTAACCTGCCCAAAGTTATCCAGAAACCAGAAGAGTCATGATTTGGTACCAAGTCTGTCTAATTCCAGAGCTCTAGTTCTTTCTATAAAAGTACAAAAATTCAACCAAGTATTTATTTTAATTCTAGATGAAATATTCAGGATCATGGAATCACTTATAGACAAGTCAGATGCTATAGGGAAGGTCTGGAAAAGTAGGAGACCTAAAAATTGTCACTTCATGCAAATCACTTAAACAAGTTTCCTCATTTGAAAAGAAGAACTTGCCTGGGGTTGTGGTTTGGCCCTCTTGATATCTGTTGTCAGTGGAGTCTATTTTCATAGATTTTTTTTTTTTTTTTTGCCCTGGCAAGTGTTAAATATTTTATATACTACCATTGGCCCCATGCCTATTCCCCTTGGATGTAGTGGTCAAATGAGACCCCAGCAAATGCCAAGAACACTCTATGTCAAGAGTAAGAAGAATTAGTATTTACAGACACCCAAGGGCCTACAACCCTACACAGTCACAGAGGGTCTTAAGTTTAGTTTAATGCTCTGTTGTCTCATCTTGCAGTTCTTTTCTTAAAAGAAATTACTTTCTGCTGGGCACAGTGGTTCACACCTGTAATACTAGCACTCTAGTAGGCTGAGATGGGTGGATTGCCTAAGGTCAGGAAATTTGAGACCAGCCTGAGCAAGAACAAGACCCCATCTCTTAAAAAAAAAAAAAAAAAAAAAACAAAAAACTAGTTGGGTATTGTGCCTGTAGTCCCAGCTACTTAGGAGGCTGAGGCATGAAGATGACTTGAGCCCAGGAGTTAGAGATTGCTGTGAGCTATGATGCCATATCACTCTGCTGAGGGTGATAAACTGAGACGCTGCCTCAAAAAAAATTAATTTTTAATTCTTTTTTCACATTAATATGAGGGCACATATGATTAGGTTACATAGTTTGCTTTGTAAAGTTACAGTCTGGGTTGTACTTGTGTCCTTCACCCAGGAAGTGTGCAATATACCTGTGCAATATACCCATTGGGTGGGAATTTATTCAATCCTCCACCTTGAATTTAATTGATTTAATTAAATTCAATTAATACTTTAATTTAATTGGGTTTTTCTCACATGTGAGCATGTAGTTGTTAACCTACTAGTTTCAATTTAGTACTGAGTACATGTGATGTTTGTTTTTTCATTCTCCTGATGCTTCTCTTAGGATAATATTGTCCAAATCCATCTAGTTTGTTACAAAATATACAAAATCTCCAGCTTTTTAAGGGCTGAGTAGCATTCCATGGTATACATGTGACACAATGTATTAATCCATTGATGTGTTGAAGGACACATGAGGTGTTTGCACATCTTTGCGACTGTGAAATATCCTACTACAAATATTTGAGTGCATATATCCTTATGGTAATGTGTCTTTTGTTCTTTTGGGTAGATGCCTAGTAATGGATTTAAGATCTTATGATACTTTTAGTTCTTTGAGGAATCTCCGTACTTCTTTCCATAGAGGTTGTACTAGCTTGCAGTTTCACCAACAGTGCAAGAGTGTTCCCTTTTCTCCACACTCACATGAGCATCTGTTGCTTTGGGACCTTGCAATGGGGGCCAAAATCAAAATGGTTTTGATTTGCATTTCTCTGATGATTAGGGATGATGAACATTTTCACATGTGTTTGTTGGCTATTCATCTTTTCTCATGAGAAAAGATTCTGTTCACATCTCTTCCCTAGTTTTTAATGGAGTTGTTTGTTCTTTCTTGATGATTTGCATGAATTCTTTGTAGATTTTGGTTATTAATCCTTTGTTGGATTTGTAGCATGCATATATCTTCTCCCATTCTGAACGTTGTCTCTTTGATTTGTTGATTGTACCCTTAGCTGTTCAGAAACTTTTTAACTTGATCAGGTCCCATCTGTTTATTTTTGCTGTTGCTGCAATTGTAGTGGAATCTTCTTCATAAATTCTTTTCCTAGGCTGGTAAGATTAAGAGTTTCCCCACACGTTCTTCTAGGGATTTTATAGTTTTGTGTTTTAGACTTAATTTTTTTTTTTTTGTTTTTTTGGAGACAGAGTTTCACTTTGTTGCCCTCGGTAGAGTGCCATGGTGTCACAGCTCACGGCAACCTCAAACTCCTGGTTCAAGTGATCCTTTTGCCTCAGCCTCTGAATAGCTGGGACTACAGGCACCCACCACAACACCTGGCTATTTCTTTTGTTGCAGTTTGGCTGGGGCTGGGTTCAAACCCACCACCCTTGGTATATGGGCCGGTACCCTACTCACTGAGCCACAGGTGCCAACCTAGATTTAAATTTTTTTATCTATAATGAGTTAATTTTTGTAAGTGGTGAGAGGTGTGGGTCCAGTTTGTGCCTTTTACATGTGGCTAACCAGTTCTCCCTGAACTGTTTATTGAATAGGGATTCTTTTCCTTTTTGTTTGCTTTGTTAAAGATTAGATGGTGACATGAGCTGGTTTCATCTCTAGATTCTTTGTTTTGTCCCACAAATCTGTGTCTCTACTTTTTTTTTTTTTTTTGAGACAGAGTCTCACTATGTCACCCTCTGTAAAGTGCCATGGTGTCATAGCTCACAGCAACCTCAAACTCTTGGGCTTAAGCAATTCTCTTGCTTCAGCCTCCCAAGTAGCTGAGACTACAGGCACCCACCACAATACCCAGCTATTTTTTGTTTGCAGTTGTCATTGTTGTTTAGCGGGCCTGGGCTAGGCTCAAACCCGACACCTTCGGTGTATATGGCTGGTGCCCTACTCACTGAGCTACGGGTACCGAGCCTGTGTCTCTGTTTTTATGCCAACACCATGCTGTTTTGATCACTATAGACTTGTAGTATGACCCGAAGTCTGGTAAAGTGATGCCTACAATATTTGTTTTTTATTTTATAAAATTGTGTTGGCTATTTGATTTTTTTCTGATTCCATATGAAACATAGAACTGTTTTTTCAAGTTCCTTAAAGTATGACATTGATATTTTAATGTGGATTGCATTAAATCTATAGATTGCTTTGAGTACTCTACATTGACATTTTAACAATGTTGATCCTTCCATGTCGTGAACATGATATGTTCTTCCATTTGTTAACATGCTTTGTTATTTATTTTTTCAATGTTTTATAGTTCTCTCTATAGAGATCCTTCACATTCTTTGTTAAATATATTCCAAAGTATTTCAGATCCTACTGTGAAGGGTATTGTATCATTGATTCTCTGCTTGACCGTTGTTGGTGTACATGAAGGCTACTGATTTGTGTACATTGATTTTATACCTGAGACATTGCTATATTTCTTGATCACTTCTGGAGTCTTGTGGTTGAGTCCTTGGGGTTTTCTAAGGATAAGACCAAATAATCATACTGGAGTTAGATGATATCTCAAAGTAGTTTTGACTTGCATTTCTCTGATCATTAAGGATGGTGAGCATTTTTTCATGTGTCTGTAGCCCACATAACAAAATCCCAA